>JAGFVP010000071.1:0-119136 GCA_021031095.1 Bathelium albidoporum
GTGGTAGGGAGAGTGGGGCAGGCTGGGGATGGAGGGAGCGGTTGGGATGGGGTGCTGGAGTGGGAGGGGTGGTGGCTTGATTGGGGAAGGAAATAGGGGAGTTGATGGGTAGGTGAAATGGGAGTTTGCGTTTCTTTGGGAATGGTTGATGAGGGATTGATTGCGGTGAGGATAATTATGATGGCGACGATGATGATGAGGTGATGAATGTGCATGCTGGGTGTGATCTAGGACGGGTGGAGCGAGGGAGCTCCGGGACTGATGTTGATACCACACAAGCAAGGTTAGCGATGCAGTGGACGTTTTGGGTGCCATGATAGGTCGCGCCATGGAGAAGGGTCACGCAGCGGGCGTTTTTTCTTCCGTGGCTCTGGGCGTTCTTTTGCGTTCTTGCGGTTTTGACTGCTGAAGGGTGACTTGTCTCTTTGCATGGTTCGAATGGGTCCGATGCATCCACTCCTCAAGTTGTAGAGTATTGCTCCCAGCTCAGTCGGCCTCATGCCGAGTGAAATCAGCATCTCATCTTGAATAACCGTTGAAATTAAAATGAATGTGAGTGATGCGATAAGGTTCCCGTGTAGCCTCGACCTCTTTCCCGCTGTTCTCTTTTCTATGTACAAGTCAACGAACGATATGTGCTCTCGTGCATCACTCTTTTCAATCGAACTCCCAAATGGGTATATTCCCAAGCGTTATCGGACTAACTATTTCCCCATCCATCCGCTCGCCAACTCATCTTCGGAATTTACCGAGATCGTGGCCGTGGAGGGTAATCTTGCCTGAAATCACCGCGTTCAGCGTACGGCCTACATAGCGTACAAAATGCAATCAGCGTCCTTGTCTACTAAAAGAGCTGGTTCACCGTCCGAACCGCATCTGTGCCTTAGCGTATCGGTGCAACGCCCTGAGAAAGACGTGGTACGCAACACCGTGGTGGTCTTCAACGTGACTGCAAATTCCCATCATTGTCAGCCTTTCTTCCCTCAAATATACTCCCCCAGTGCAAGCAAAAAGAGAGGACGAGGCAACACGAGTCCCCCTGAAAGATCAACTTACAAGATCTCCGTCAACCTGAGCTGCCACGGCGGAAAGCCGTGCAGGCGCACGCGCGGCCCGAACAGCACGAGCAAGTCCGGCTCGGCGACCGTCAAGTCGCGCAGCTCCTGGTCGATCAGCTCGCCCGTGACGTGTTCCGGGCCCAGCTTGCGCGCCTGCGCCATCTCCGCAAACGTCTTGGTCAGGTCCACCAGCGTCGCCCGCCCGTCCTCCTGCCCGATCAGCGTCACCTCGAGCCGCCCAGCCCCGGCCCCCGCTCCCGCTCCGGCATCGGCAGCAGCAGCAGCAGTAGCAGTAGTAGTAGTTGTTGTTGTTGTCGTACCAATGCTGGTGGGTTGCGGCGAGCGTGGTGGGCTGATGGACTGCAGGTGCGGCGCGCGCAGCGAGACGGATGGTGCGTGCGGGCCGTAGTAGGCTCGCAGCGCCTGCGTGATGGCGCGGTGCGTGTCCGGCAGGTAGTCCTTGAGGATGCCGGTGCGCTCGTAGACGGTTAGGACGGGGATGCCGGCGCTGGCGGTCCAGGCGCAGATCTCGCAGACGTCGTGGACGAGGCGCTCGAGCGCGCCGCCGTCGCCGTCACCATCGTTATTATTATTACTATTATTGTAGTGGTTACGGTCGGAGCTGCCGTCCCGGTCGTGGTCGTAGTCGTAGAGGTCGAGGATGACGCTGAGATGGTGCGGGAGTCGGGATAGGGCCTTGACGTCGCGTCGAATGTATTCGGGCGTGCGGTGGGGGTAGTATAGGAGAGTGTAGATGCGGTCGATGATAACGTGGTGGAGGTAGCGACTGCGCAGGTAGATGGAAAAGACAGCCTGGATGATCGTGAAAAGAATGAAGTGTATCCGTGTAATGAATTGCGCCCAGAGCGTCCTTCTTCTCCGGACAGCGGGCTTGGGGGAGGTGGAGGGAGAAGATTTTTCAGAATAGGGCGCCGAAGGAAGCACCTTTTTCAGTAAAAGTTCTCGTTCCTCTGGACTGACGGGCCTACCATCAGGGTGAAGGTCCCGGTGGAACATTGTTGTTTCTTCTTGCCCAACCATGATCTCTGTTTATACCGTCAGAGAGAACTCCTACAAAGAAAACACGATAAAAGATATATACCGGGAGAAGGACAAGGTCCTGAAACAGACAGACAGCTCTTCAAGTTTTTCCCTGTGTGAAGCAAGCGCGACTCACGTCTGCCAAAGCCATTGCTTCTGCTTGAAGGGTGGCCCGTGGCAAGACGTCAGTTGGCAAGAGAAATGAAGGCCAAAAACCCGGCCTTACGCAGGGCCAAAGGCGCGACAAGGGTGCAACTTCCCGCGCCACAGCCCTTCGACCGCGTCTCACTATTCCCGACAGTATTGAGCATCGTTTCTACATTGGAAAAAGCTCCGAATGTATGAGGCGTGACGCCTGCAACTTCACGCGTGAGTGAGTGGGGAGGACATCCCAAAGCTTCGATGAGCTGGAGCTCAGTGAAGGTTGGAACACCATGCCAGGCCCCTCGGGCGACAATGCCTCTATAATGACGGGCCATGCAAGCTCGGCAACGCTTCGGTCTCCATTTGCCAAGGGCCCGTCTTTCACACTAGATACCTTTTCAAGCCGAGACTTTATTGTCAAGGACTTTGTCGAATCTTTATCCGACAGCGCGGTTCCTATTAGTCGTCGCTCTGGTCCTGCGTCTCAAGCTTTCGACCCCAAACCACTCATCCGGACGTTTGAAGCCGCTGTCGGGCGATTGAAAAACTTGTCGGAAGATCTGCAAGAACGGGAGACAGAGCTTGCGGGCGCCGTTCGTCGAGCAGAAGCACAACACAATCATAATACCGAGTCTCTGGGCCAAAAAGTCGAACAAGCTATAGACTCCTTTCACCAACTCGACGGCTCCTTAAGTCGCAATGGCAACGAGATCGACCACTCAGACGTTGACGGCAATGCTGTCGTCAGAATGGGAGAGCGGCTGGAGGAGCTGGATCGACAGCGACAGCGCGCCCAAGATGCGAAGTTCCTCATACAATGCTGGATAGAAGTGAGTGAGAAAGGAGACCTCTCGGCGCTGGAGAGCGTCCGAAGAATGGGTGGGGGAGATGGGAAGGTGCGATGTGCTCACATTGCCAGACAATTGCTCAAGATTGGTCAGCGTCTTGAGAGGGAGAATGGGCCACAAATCAATGGAACAACAAACGGACTCAATGGCGTAAATGGCATCAACGGTCGCTCAGATACAAGTCCACCAAGACGTGCTACACAAGAACTGGTGGAAAAATTTCTGGAATCTCTTGAGAAGGACCTCTTAAAAGAATTCGACAACTATTATCGCCGGCAAAACTACGTGGGCATGCAGGAATGCGCCGTGGCATTGCGCGACTTCAACGAGGGGGCGAGTGTCATGGCCCTCTTCGTTAATCAACACCAGTTTTTCATCGATCGCAGCCAGTTGATCACAGAAGAGGTTGCGGGCGACCCAGAAACTTGGGATCGAATAGCAGATCCCGATAAGGAACCGCCGGGCGTAGAACCTAGCCTTCAATCGCTCATTGATGAAGTAAAGGTCGTGGTGCAGGATGAGTCTTACATTATCAAGCAAGCCTTTCCTTACTATGATGAGGTGCTTGTTCGATTTCTACAGCGAGTCTTCCAGCAATCAATACAACAACGATTGGAAATGGTATTGGACAAAGCCAACTCCATTTCACCATTAGCTTTCCTTCGTACTTTGCAGGCCGCACGAAGCTACATGAGGGATTTGGTCGAAGATTTAAAATCGCATGGCCTTACAGAACGTCCTGAGCCCGTATCTTCTCAAACGGCCGCAATGCTCGATCAACAGCTGGAAGATCTTTTCGTGCCTTATTTTATCGGTACATCCTACATTGAACGAGAGAAACGGAATCTCGAAGAACTATATGCGTCGTTACTCTTTAAATTCACCATCTATCATTCGAGAAGAAGGAAGATGCCAACGACTTACCTTGCATCACTGAGTCAAAGAGGCAAGGAACTCTTGTCGTCGGCTCGCGAAGCATACATGGACCGCTTGAACTCAACCGATTTGCCGGTTTCCCAAAAAGCCATGCTTAGAAGAATCGCTGGTATCAAGGAGTCTGCCACTGAAACTCAGATTGACGTAACAGAGGAAGACGGGTCGTTGAGCTTGCCGAATGCTAAACGAATGCTGAAATGGCTTGCAGAAGGTGTTGGAAGAGGATTGGAATTGAGCGCTGCCAGCGAAATACCAAAAGATGTGGCCGCACTGCTCAACCTTTTGCTTACCAACATGGGCGAACTATACTTGGAGACCGCACTTGATGCGTGAGTACTTAGTCAATTGGACATCCTGCTTATGCCATGCCAATGCTGACGACTAGACCAGAGCCAATGAAATGGCAACCGCTCAAGAAACCTCCAAAAACGAGCCCGACTTTTCATACTTCAACGACCTCCGCGCATCCATCAGCATCCTACACCTTCTGCAGACCGCCATCCACACCGTCCTCATCCCCCTCGCCTCCTCTAACCTCACCATCCGCCGCGACATTGAAAAGACGAGCAGTGCCTTCATCTCGCGTGTCGAGGATAAAATCTCCCACATCCTCCAGCGCACCGTCGATGCCGTGCTCGCCTGGGTCACGCGCGGCATCCTCTCCAAGCAGCAAAAGACCGACTTCCGCCCCCGCGACGATGCGCCCCTGGCGCTCGAGCAGCTGCGGACGCCCACCTGCACCCAGCTCTGCACCTTCCTCGGCCGGCTCCACTCGCGCGTCGAGTCTGCGCTGTCGGGGCGGAGCCGGACGGTGTTTTCCGCGGAGCTAGCGTCGGCGGTGCTTGGCGCGCTGCTGGAGCACTTCAAGAAGTTTAGTGTAAGCTTGACGGGTGGATTGATGGTCAGCAAGGACGTTAATGCCTATGTTCTACTCATTCGCGGATGGGGGATAGACGAGAATGCGGGTGGCAATACCGCGAACGTGTCCGCAGGGACGGACGTCAGTTCCTTGGCATCGAAGATGCTCGAAGTATTGGGAGAGGTTGTCAATGTGTTCGTCATTGGTCCAGAGGCTTTGAGAGAGCGACTGCGGGGCGGAGTGGTGGCTGGCGTGGAAGCGAGAGAGCTCCGACCATACATCTTGAGACGAGACGATGTTGGCACAGTGGGCGTGCAAGCTGTTCTGAATGCTCTCTGAAACACCTGGCCAGGGACACCATTCAATCTGCCCGATACTGCCCTGTCCTGCGCAGTGCAAATCAAGGAATCAAGGCAGGCAATCCTGCAGTCGACATACGTTCTGATGGCTGGCTCATCCTTCTGGCGTTTCACTGCGATTGGACACTTCGAAGTCTGCGCCTATCCAATATGCATGATATTAGGGACCAGGGGGATGAGAAGAACGATAGAGATTAAATACAAGAAGCGGAGGCATGCGATGTCAGTCACCTCATGGACAAACTTCGGCAGTGTGAGCAAGACTCAGGTCGTGTTTCTCAGAGTATTTCCCGGGGTTGATGTAGGAGGACCTTCATGCAAGTGTTCGGGATCATTTCCGGACCGGGTTGATAGAATGAGAAGGTAGGATCGCAACCAAAATTTTTAAAGAAGTAGCTGATGAAGCAACAGCGGTCGCATCTTTATATTGTAATTTTTAAAGCCTTATCATGCTTCTTACCTGAGTATGGTAAGTACTCGTGTCTAAGTATCTTCAAGAAACAGGTGTGTGCACTGGAGAGCTGAAGATCGTGGTGGTCGGGGCTTCTTGGATCATTAACACTGTCATCAACGAGTGAAGGAAATCATAAGCGAGTGTCTTTGGCTCTGAGCCAGTCTTGAGGTCAAAGTCCTGCCCGCAGCGGTTTCCTATGGGAGACAGTTGTTGCTTGACACTGGCCATGCGGATCGACATCATGGAATACTGCAATCATTTTTGGAAGACTTAGGTATAGACTCCCTAAGTGAGAGATTGTTCCTACTGTCGGTGGTCAAGGATTTCGTGCGTCAAGAGCTCTTCAATACATATCTTGTGATTTGGTATGCATTTGATTGTTGCTATGTTGGAATTGGCGAAAGTCAGCCATTTAATGAGTCAAGATCTTACTTGAACGTGGTCAACATCGCAGTCCTAGACAAAGAATATATTACTAGAAGAATAGAATCTATATCCGAAAATATGTCTTGAATAGCGGACATAGACAAAGCCCTGTGCACGTGAAACGTCTCGACCTCAAGTCTTAGTCCTGATCCGGAAACTTGAAATCCATCGAACCAATTTTGAGGCCGCACTCGTCGCTAAGCTCTCAACAAAATCTCAGTATCAAATGGCATATATCCTGTCTCAAGCCGAATCTTCTGGCTAACAGGTAGCCTACGCAATGCGACGTGACACTCATTTAAGCTTGCAAGAGCTTCGCCTTCAGGGACTGTCAAGATGTTGAAGGAGCACGCTTCAAACAATGAAGAAGCTCTTCCCTTAACCCAATTTGATACTCTCGACCAAGATCGTTCCTCCGATCGCCGTTCATCCATATCGTCCGCTTCTACTACGTCTCTCGTTCTTGAACATATTAATGACCGAGCCCCCAAAGGTTTCGACAAGCCTTTGCCACCAGAGCCCTATTCAGACTCTCCACCAGCACATCTATCGAAGACCTCCAATTTTGAAATTGAAGATGGACCTCGTTCTCATTCATGGCCTCCCAAGAGCTTCACTGGCGTCGACCGGAAAGTGCGCCGCTTGCTCTGGATTCTCGGAACCTTAGCATTTGCCGGCTGGTTGCTTGCGCTTGGCACATTCCTTTTCACAGGCACGTACAAGCATGCATCGAGTAGGCCTCACGATCCATGGGCGACAGGCACAACAGGTAGCGGGAAGAAAGTCACGCTTGATCAAGTGCTGACGGGAAAATGGAGCCCTCGAGGCCATGAATTGTCATGGATACGCGGTGCAAACGGAGAAGATGGCCTGTTGCTAGAGAAGGATGGCGGCGAAGGGAAATACCTTGTTGTCGAAGATGTGAGGAAGCGTGGAGACGATAAAGAAGTGGTAAATGAAAACATCGTTCTCATGAAAAGTGGTGCCTTTCAGGCTGGAGATTGGAGAGTTGTGGCAGGAAGAGTTTGGCCAAGTGCAGACCTGAAAAAGGTGCTAGTTGCATCCGACATAACAAAAAATTGGCGGCATTCTTTCACTGCGCGCTACTGGATATTCGATGTCGCCGCACAGTCAGGAGAGGCGCTGGATCCGGATAATACGGGCGAAGCTATACAGCTAGCTTCATGGTCTCCGACTTCCAATGCAGTCGTGTTTACTCGAGACAACAACTTATTTATACGGAATTTGGATGAAAAGAAAGTTACTCAAATCACCCGAGACGGTGGGACGGAACTGTTCAATGGAGTACCCGATTGGGTCTACGAGGAGGAGGTTTTCACTGGAAACAAGGCAACATGGTGGTCAGGCGATGGTAAATATATCGCATATCTACGAACTGACGAAGCCAAAGTCCCCGAGTATCCAATTCAGTACTTCCTGTCACGGCCAAGTGGGAGCCAGCCTTCCCCGGGGGAAGAGAATTATCCAGATGTCCGACAGATCAAGTATCCTAAGGCCGGTGCTCCTAATCCCATCGTCAGCCTTCGTTTCTATGATGTTGAAAAGAACCAGGCCTTTCATGTCGAGATCCCTGAAGACTTTCCGGACGATGATCGACTGATAACTGAAGTGGTCTGGGCAGGCACAACAGGCAAAGTGTTGGTCCGAGAAACAAATCGTGTTAGCGACCGACTGCATGTGTATCTCATTGATGTCGAGAAAAGAACCGGAAAGCTTGTCAGAAAAGAAAATGTGCAAGAGCTCGACGGAGGCTGGATGGAAGTCTCCGAAACAACCAAGTTCATCCCAGCCGACCCTGCAAATGGTCGCCCACACGACGGCTACATTGACACTGTGATTCATGATGGTTACGACCATCTTGCGTACTTCCACCCTTTGGACAGTGCAGAGCCCGTTCAACTGACATCTGGGAAATGGGAAGTTGTTGATGCACCTTCTGCTGTAGATCTCAAGAAAAACTACGTGTACTTTGTCGCCACTAAGGAGAGCTCAATTCAGCGTCATGTCTATCGCGTCAGCCTCAATGGGTCAGGGCTTGAACCTATCACTGATATTGCTAAAGAAGGTTACTACGACGTGTCCTTCTCTCAAGGTTCTGGATTTGCCCTGCTTTCCTACCACGGGCCTGATATTCCATGGCAAAAGGTTATTAGCACTCCCTCAAACGACCAAAGCTTCGAAGCTATCATCGAGCAAAACGAAGAATTGGCTCAGCAAGCGTTCTCACACGAGCTGCCTATCAAAATCCACCAGACCATCAACATTGACGGCGTTGATCTCAACCTCGTCGAGCGTCTCCCGCCGCACTTTGACTCCAACAGGGAATATCCAGTCCTCTTCCAACTCTATCAAGGCCCTGGCTCTCAGCAAGTTTCCAAGAAATTTCAAGTCGACTTCCAGTCCTACATCGCCTCTGCGCTCGGCTACATCGTTGTTACCCTTGACGGCCGCGGCACCGGCTATCTTGGCCGAAGCACGCGTTGCATCGTTCGCGGCAATTTAGGTCACTGGGAGTCGCACGACCAGATCGCCGCGGCGCAACGCTGGGCCAGCTTACCCTACGTCGATGCCGAGCGCCTCGCCATCTGGGGCTGGAGCTACGGTGGTTTCATGACGCTCAAGACGCTGGAGCAGGATGCCGGACGGACGTTCCGGTATGGGATGGCGGTGGCGCCGGTCACGGATTGGCGCTTCTACGACTCCATATATACGGAGCGGTACATGCATACGCCGCAAACGAATCCGGAGGGGTATGCGAATGCGACGGTGAAAGACACGAAGGCGCTCAGCGCAAATGTGCGATTTCTGATGATGCATGGGGTTGCAGACGATAATGTGCATTTACAGAATTCGTTGACGCTGTTGGATAAGCTGGACTTGGACGGGGTGGAGAATTATGACTTTTTGGCGTTTCCGGATAGCGATCATAGCATCTATTTCCACAATGCCAATCGGGTGGTCTATGAGCGTAGGTCTACATCAAAAGCTTCGTTTTATGGGAAAGGCATTTGCTAACAGCACGTCAGGTCTGAGCAATTGGCTCATCAATGCTTTCAATGGCGAGTGGCTGCGGACAGAGCACGCTGTTCCAAAGTCAGAAGTGAACAGTGCGATTCGCGTTAGGTGACGCAAAGCAAATATCTACGCTCTATCTCGAGTTTGGATTAATGCGGGCACAAGGCAAGGAAAAGCGTGTGAAAACAAGACTTGGATCAGTTTGCATGCAGGAGCATCAACATTGGCCTTTTGCATTTTTGCTTCCATGAATGGATGTTGAATGTAGCATACAGCTTGTACAGATGTAAATCTAGCTTGCTTCGAAGCTCAGTATACTGGCAGAGTATCCCGTAGCTTGGTCTTTCCTGGTCCTCTATCTGCGTTGAGCCATTATGGTATCGATTGAACTGTCGTCAACTTACCCTCCGATTTCGACCCGTATCTTCAACAATCTCTGCCATTTTTATTAGCATGCCCTGATCGAACCGCCTGCGCCTTGGGTATCATTGATTTCAAGAAGTTGATCTGCGGTATTATTCAACGAAGAAAAACGGGTGTCCTTTACCCCCTCTCGTGAAAGAATGGTCCAGTACCAATCACTCACGTATCCAAGGGTCTAACAAAGTAATCAGTAAATGGGACCAGCTTGCGGCATACTTTCTCAAAGCTCACCCTAGATAATCCTAATGGAACAAAGTGTCAGCTACGTCGTAAGCAAATCAGTACAAGATTTCGAAGAGACGTACTTCCTTAATGGTTGCAACTGCAAACATTTGGTTGACCTCGGTACGAATACCGACTAGTTTGACCCTGATATGCGTCCCTCTTTCGATAATCTGACCAGCATTATCCGTAAATTGGGGTGGCGTCGCATTACCATCAAATTTCAGGTCTGACGGAATTGACTTTTAACTTGTAAGCATTGTTGACCAAGTCCTTGAGCTGATCAAAGAATACCTGTCTGGAAATGAAACACGTGAGAGGGCCAACTTCGACGAAGCAGCCGTTTTGGACGACAGAAGTGACAACTCCGTCAAGCTGTTACTTTAGTATTAATGCCCTGCCGCACGCGTGGAGCGTTCTCAGTGAACCTACGGTCTCCCCTTTGAACGGTTTCCACACCAAGGCCCGGTATGTCACGACATACTCAGTGATTCCACTTCCAGGGATCACCCGTCCTTTCGGCTCATCGCCAATCTCTATCACGCATATTATGAAGTAGTTTCCGGTGTTGGTCCCTTCCACATCGGCAATGAGTTGGTCCTTGAGGTAATTCGATATATTCGGCCCCAGGAATGACGGGTGTAGATTTATGGTGCGCTCGAGATACTGAATGAAGAACATTCTTTCCAGCTTTCGGCACAGTGACAGTATGCGCAGTGCCGTGCGCTTGGTCCAACCCTCGATTCGAGACCCGCGCAGACAGTGAATGGGACCTCAAGCGATGTGACCGCCAAGGCTACCCTTAGCAGAAACGCTGAGCCTGGTATTCGAGGCTTGAAGCCCGAACGCGCTGTTCAAAATGCGCTTCCTGAGGTGTAGGAGTGCAAATCTTGATTACCTGTCGTATCCAGAGATAGTTAGGTCCGTGAGGGCATCCGCCGCAAGAACTCCGTGTGTCATCGGCGAAGCTTGTGGTCCATGCCCTTCAATTAATATTCTTGGAGCAGGGTAGTGCAAAATAGGTACCCAAGTCAAGACGCGTTGCCAAAAACTCCGAAAGCAGACATGATCACGTGAGCTCAGACCCTGCCAGTGAAGGCGGCTCAAACAGGTCCTATCCTGGGCTTATTCACAAGCCAAGCCTCGGCGACGTAACATCCTAAAGCCTGTTTATTTCGAGTCCCGGAACCTCCTTACAGAGCTTGAAGATGTCCATTCTCGATGATGACCAAAAGTGAAATTTCTGTCAAGCTATTCCAGTAAAGCTGCTTATCACAACTGCTCAAATGGCTCTTAATTTGGAGAGACAGCTGCTTTTTGTAGGTGTCGAGCTAGCGAGAACTAGAAAGACCTTGATTGCTGATGGTTGACGCAGTATGGTGCATACCATCATGATCCGGTACATCCGTAAAAGTTGCCCTCCACATGTTTCACCCTAATTGCTGAGCTAGGTCAATGTGGGCATTCACATAACATGTGTCCCTCTCATATTGATTACGAGCTTCGTCCTTGTCAGTCTTCAGTCGTAATATCTATCAAGATTTCTCTGGTCTGACAGCGTACTGAAAAGGGTACAAATACGCCGAGCGTAGAGCTGTTATCGAGCCCATCGCTTCCCTCAATTCCGCTCAATTTGGGGACCGCTGCTGCAGCCTCATATGCCACACTTTACGTGTTGATGGAGCCAGTGGCTGGTGCTCTCATAGCCCCTTTGCTACTGAGCAGTGCTGTCTACGGCAGCTACTTGACGACTACATACGGCGCAACTGCCAATTACTGGGCCGGAGGCATTCAAGTTGTTAGCTGGGTGGCGCAGTTCGTTGGTCACGGAGTTTTCGAAGGTCGAGCGCCAGCACTTCTGGACAATCTGGTTCAAGCGCTGTTCCTAGCGCCTCTCTTTGTCTGGCTCGAGGTTCTCTTCTTCTTCGGCTACAGGCCGGAGCTGAAAAGCAGACTTGATAAGTCTGTCGAGCAGGAGCTGTCCAAGCTTCAGGCATCCAAGGAAAAGGAGCATGTCAATGGCAGTACTAATGGATCTGCTAAATAATTGATCAAGAGCACGAGTCTCCTACGATGTTGTAATCGCAGGAAAAGAGGGACACTATCAATCATCACCGTACATAAGAGCACATAGGTTCTGCAGGATATCGGATTCTTGGCCGTATTAACTAAAATTTCGGTTAGACTTCCATAGGCATTGTAGATCTCGAAGTTTGGTGTTTTGTTTTGTAATATGGCATGAGTAGGTCGTTTGTGAACTTGGTAAATACAAAGCTATGTGGCTCGTTGAGATAGCTAGAACACTGTTGAGCAGTTCCGTCCAGTCTAGAAGTGACGGGTCACGTGATGCTACCAATTTGGTGGAGGTCCCGTCGCGAGCTCGTCAAGCCCCGATCCCTCAAAGCTCTGGTACCTTCATCACCACCACCCTCTCCTCTCCCAACTATCATCGATTGCCGCCGGGAGCGAAGCTCAATTGCTTCCATAGCTCTCAATTCACGCCTCCGCCATGTTTAGGAACGCACTCCGTCAGTCGACCCGTGCGGTCGCTGGTGCAAGCCCAAGGGTTGTTTCGGTACGTCGTTCGCTACACACTGTCCACACAGCGGCAAAGTCGGATCAATCCTGCACAGCAAGCTTGGAGTGTTAATGTGCTTCTCTAAAAGAGATCACAATTGCATTGCCGAGTTCGGGCGCGGTTGTCCGGAATTGGCGCTGGAGCTCTTAAGAAAAAGAGCTTTCGCCCATAGCCGAATACTAACGGGACCTCACCTTCACAGAGAACGACCCCAAAAGCTTTCATCGCCGCACCACTACAAATCCGCACCTATGCCGAAGCAAAGGCATCACCGACAGAAGTTTCTTCGCTTCTAGCTGAGAGAATTCAAGGCGTTCGAGAAGAGGCCGGTCTTGCCGAGACCGGCCGCGTCCTCTCTGTCGGGTGAGTTTTTCCAGATCAACCACCCTGAACAACCCAACATTCGTGTACTAATTCTGATACGTAGTGATGGTATCGCCCGTGTGCACGGTATGAGCAATGTCCAAGCCGAAGAGCTCGTTGAGTACGTCCAATGGCCTTACAACATTGCGTTGTCACCACAATCTGACATAACCCAGGTTCGCATCTGGTGTCAAGGGCATGTGCATGAACTTGGAAGCCGGCCAGGTTGGTGTGGTGCTCTTCGGTTCTGACCGATTGGTCAAGGAAGGCGAGACTGTTAAGCGTACGGGAGAAATTGTGGGTGTCCATGGCACGCTGTCTTATGTACAAATGCCTTGACTGACAATCATCCAGGTCGATGTTCCAGTCGGTGCCGAGCTGCTTGGCCGCGTTGTCGATGCTCTCGGAAACCCAATTGACGGCAAGGGACCGATCAAGACCACCGAAAAGCGCCGATCTCAAGTCAAGGCTCCTGGCATTCTGCCCCGTCGTTCCGTCAACCAGCCTGTCCAGACCGGTCTCAAATCCGTCGACGCTATGGTTCCCATTGGCCGTGGTCAGCGTGAGCTGATCATTGGCGATCGTCAGACAGGCAAGACTGCCGTCGCTCTCGACGCCATCCTCAACCAGAGACGGTGGAACAACGGCAATGATGAAACGAAAAAGCTCTACTGTGTCTACGTCGCCGTCGGTCAAAAGCGTTCAACCGTTGCACAGCTTGTGAAGACTCTTGAAGAGAATGACGCCATGAAGTACTCCATTGTTGTGGCTGCCACAGCATCCGAAGCCGCGCCACTTCAGTACATTGCTCCCTTCACCGGTTGCTCGATGGGAGAATGGTTCCGTGACAACGGCAAGCACGCTGTCATCATCTACGACGATTTATCAAAGCAAGCTGTTGCCTACCGTCAAATGTCCCTCTTGCTTCGTCGTCCCCCAGGACGTGAAGCTTACCCTGGAGAGTAAGTTTCAGCCCTCGCGCTACTCAATGTGGATTCTGATGATATTTGCAGTGTCTTCTACCTCCACTCTCGTCTCCTTGAGCGTGCCGCCAAGATGAACGACAAGCACGGTGGTGGCTCTCTCACCGCACTCCCTGTCATCGAAACCCAAGGTGGTGACGTGTCCGCATACATTCCCACCAATGTCATTTCCATCACCGACGGCCAAATCTTCTTAGAATCTGAGCTCTTCTACAAGGGTGTCCGTCCCGCCATCAACGTCGGTCTCTCTGTGTCCCGTGTCGGTTCCGCCGCTCAGCTCAAGGCCATGAAGCAAGTCGCCGGTTCGCTCAAGCTCTTCTTGGCCCAATATCGTGAAGTCGCTGCCTTCGCCCAGTTCGGCTCTGACCTCGATGCTGCTACTAAGCAGACGCTTAGCCGGGGTGAACGTCTGACTGAGCTGCTCAAGCAGAAGCAATACTCGCCTATGGCCGTGGCCGAGATGGTGCCTCTCATCTTCGCAGGTGTCAATGGTCACCTCGACTCCGTCCCTGTCAGCAAGGTCCTACAGTGGGAATCAGACTTCCTCGCTCACCTAAGAAGCAATGAGAGTGAGTTGCTTGCCCAGATTGATCGCGAGGGAGCACTGAGCAAGGAGCTGGAGGGCAAGCTCAAGGATGTCGTGCAGAGCTTCACCAAGAGTTTCTCATAAGCGGTGGGACGGGGATGCGATGTATATTAGAACACTGATGCATCTCGTTTGATGTTCAAAAAGATGCGGCTCGTGTTATCGATTCGCGTGCGGGAGATGTGGGCGAGGAACAGAAGTGGTAGAACAAGCGGCTGAGTTGCGGCAATCTGTATCTAGATCAATCTCATTTGTTCTTACTACTTGTGCATGGAAGTCTTGATTGCGCTACTCGCCACCACTTCGGAGTTTGTTAAACAGCATTAAGCACCTGGGTAAGATGAGTGAAGAGGGCTGCTGACAAACCGAGATTGTAGCTCTATTCCAAGTACTATACAAGAAAGCGCTCCACAGCCGGCGACTCCATTAAAAATGCCCATCCCATGGTATCCCACAACCCCAGTAGAAGCCATGCAATGATCGAGCTAAAGAACAAAATCCGAAAGGGAGAAAACCACATCAAATCTGAATCCCCGACTTCAGCCAACAAAACCAACCCATCCATCTCTCCCCTACACATGCATTACATCCTTCTCCCAGCTCCCACTGCGGCCTTCTTGCGCGCCGCCTTCCGCGCTCTCGCCTCCGCTTCCTCCTTCGCCGCCACCTCATCCTCGCGCCTTGCTGCCCGCAGACTCGCCTGCTCTTCAGTATCCATCTCATCCAAGCCAGCCTCCATATCCGACGACGCCTCACTGCCGTATCCATCCCCGCCTCCACCCCCATCTCGCATATCCTCGTCCTCTTCTTCGTCGTCGTCGATGAAGTCATTCTCGTCCTCATCCACGGAGTCCCCGTCTGAGTAGCCCGCGTATCCGGTCCTCCGTGTCTTGTCCTTCGAGCGCGCCGCCAGGGACGAGCTGCGACTGCGGTCCAGCCCCGGACCGCGCGGTTTGGCGAGAGAAGACGTGGAGGCGGAGGGACGCATCGTGCCGCGGTAGGCGATGGTGGCAGCAGAGGGGCGCATCGTGCCTTTGTAGCCGCAGGAGTCTTGAGGTTTGAGCTGTTTGCTCTTTGCACCCGCGCCATCCTCATTGCTGCTGCTGCTTTTGGCACTGGGCCGGGCATCGCGGTCACTGGGCGGTGCAGAGCGGCCGTTCTGTCCGGGCGCGGGCTTCTTGCGGCTGACGGCCTCGGCTTTGAGCGCGAGCCGGTCTTTCTTGGCGAGCCGCTCGATGGGCTTGTGCTTGATGACGCCAACGGAGGATTTAGCGGCTTGAGCGGCTTTGGCTCGTTCGAGCGTGGCGAGATAGCCTTTCTTGGGCACGGTGGAGGTCGAGGTGGTTGATGAGGTGAGGGTGGTGGTAGGTGGCTTGGGAGAGGCAGGTTTGGTTATTCCTTGAAATGAAGATGATCTAAATGATGACGAGCCAGCAGCTATAACGGGTCGAGGTCTTATCATATTCTTGTCTCCAGGTGCATTGGAGTCTATCCTTGCCGCCTTCGGCTGGCCCTGAGCACTTCCATTTCCATCTTCGGCTTTGCGCTTCACGCCCGCCTGGACAATGGAATTAGTTCGAGAAGACTGCGATGTGGGCGTCTGATCGCTGGTCGACTGCGTAGCTGTCCGGGGCCCTGCAGGGCGAGCTGATGGAGGCTGGTTTGGCACTGAGGGGGAACCGCTGCTTATGGAAGCGAGCATTTGATTAAGAAACTGGCAAAAGTCAGACCAAGTCCAAAATAAATCGTTATGCTCTGGCTTACACTCATGTTTGAAGTATTTGCACTACCTGCTTTATCTATAACGCCGTAGCTGCGGAGAAGAGGAAATCATGCTGGAGAAATAATGAGGAAATGGGGGACAAGCGGAAAGAGGAAGTAGAATGACCAAGACCTCTGTTCAAGCAGTGACTGTGATGAGGAAAGGTACAGGTGACAAGCGGGGGACGCAGGGCGAGAGAAAGAGCAGGTCTGCGTTCTTGAGTTCTTTTATTGTTGGGGCTGCCCCATCGCTTGCGGTTGGGGCCGGCGAAACCTCGGCTGAGCCGCGCACAATTCCCCACCAGCTCGCTTGAAGTTCCGCACCCAACACAGTCTCTCCACGAAAACTCGAAGTCTCAGTCTCCGGCCTCAGGCGCGGTTAAATCGATTGAGCTCTTGTTTTTCAACCCATTCAAGTCTCAAAATGTACGGATCTATTCAGCTTACATGCGGCTTGCTTATGTTCTTCTAGCAAATCTCAAAATGAAGCATCTTGCAGCCTACCTCCTCCTCGGTATTGGTGGGAACACCGACCCTTCCGCCGACGATATCAAAGGTGTTCTCTCCGCTGTCGGCATTGAGGCCGAAGATGACCGCTTGGAAAAGCTTCTCGAAGAGCTCAAAGGAAAGGACTTGAATGAGGTACGAATAATCGACAAAGCGCAAGAGAGAAAAGTCGTTGTGACTAATACGGTGAAACAGTTAATCAGCGAAGGCTCAACCAAACTCGCATCCGTTCCATCAGGTGGTGGAGGAGGTGCTGCCGCTGGTGGCGCTGCTGCTGCGGGAGGCGATGCGGCTCCGGAGGCTGCCCAGGAGGAGGCTGCCAAGGAAGAGGAGAAAGAAGAATCTGATGAGGATATGGGCCTCGGTTTGTTCGACTAATCTGGGCGGCCAGACTCATCGAAGTCGATGTATCCACCAGCAAATGGCAGAGGACAAGATCTCCAATGTACGCACACAAATGTGTCACGTAACCTAGCCCTGCCAAACTCTCAATAACTATTGGAATCCACTTTGCTTTCTTGGCGAATTAGCACATATTTTTCTGCCGTGACTCATGACTGAGTTGGACGTGATCGCAAAGTTGGCCTCACTGCGTTCTCAGATTCTGTGCCGTATTCAAAAAGCCCAAGCAATCGAAAGAAGTAAAAAGGTTGAACGACAGCAAAACATATCTGGCGGGCCTTTGAGCCACAGTGCATGGACGTTGGCAGTAGGTCTTCACCGGACCTGCGGATCATTAACGCAGCCCCCATAATTAGCGTGGAAGTGAAGCAAACAACCTAAGAGCTGAACACGCTCAAAATCATATACCATCCCTCCGAGACATAACACACTTGCTAACCAATTTCTCGAGAGAGCTAGTGAGAATAATTAAAAATGAGCGCCGCAGCAGCTGCAGGATTTCAAGGTTTTAGGCTTTTGCGCATGTATTCCGCATCCTCTTTCCCCCGGTACTTTCATAGCGTCGCTCTCGTAAGGGTCAAAAAGAAATTGATCTCTCAATGCCTCTCCTATTTCTGCGCTGTCAATGTTATCTAAAGATTCAAAGCGCGCTTTACTTTTCCGTTCTCCTTTCCGCGACGCATTTCGGAAAAGTGTCTTTCATTATTCAAACCCAATACAAAACTGTGTATCCAGGTCAACTGATAAACGCTACTTGTAGCAATCACTAGCATCTGGCTCCTCCCCTTTAGCATCTACAACACCATCCTCTCCGTTCGAATAGGACTCCATCGCAGAAGGACCGGAAAGCTTCTCGGAGATAGCATTACTTCAAATGGCCCCAATCAGAAAGATCCTGATCCGCTCTATCTAGCCTCGCGCGCCCATGCAAACTTCCTCGAGAACGTGCCTCTTACCTTGATCTTTGCCAGCGTAGTAGAGCTCAACGGAGCGAACCAATCAAAGTTGACTTATGCGCTTGGCGCTTTGCTGGTATCGCGGATCCTCCATGTTGAATTTGGACTTACCAGGCCGGACACCAGTTGATGGGGTCGTACTGCTGGGCACTACGGGACGCAGTTCGTTCTTCTACGATTAGCACGTTGGGGCGGCTGGTTGGCATTAAACGCGTAGTTCCGAACTTCTCGAGATGAAAATTCTTAACCGCCGTCATTTTGTGTGTTGGGCCGAAAGGAAACATTTGCAACACTGTACTGATCTCTGATGGGTGGAGTTCCTGTCATAGTTAAGTTGCTACTACAAGCACTTCACTGCGTATCTATCCATTCGTCCAAATTTAGAGTATGTCTATATATTGAATCCTGCGCAATAGAAGATAGCGTTGATTTGTCTTCGGCATTGCTCAAAGTCGCCCACGCATTACTTGCATGTGATGTATATCTAAAAGATAGCTGGCATTTTGGGACAGGTTTTGAGAAGCCTTAACCACAACCCACGGTATAGTACAAATGTGATATTGTTGCACTCAGACAAGAGAGTCTCTTGAATTATTTTGATCTTCTTGTTCATGGGCGTACAACACGGATCCCTTCTTTCGACGGTGCCGACGCGCGCTTGAAGGACTAAACAAACGTGTCAGTTTTCCAGCACAACAGCATGTGTTACTCAAAAGCAACTTACACTATCGCACTCTTCCCAAGCCCTTCCAGCTCCAAAACCAAGTCCGGTCCAGACAGGCCAAGCTCTTCGCCTAAATAACAGCACCGAAAAGACTACACCAAATCCAACACCCAGTGAAGATCGGATGACCATTGATGATATACAGCGATCCCACTAATTTTACAATCGTCAGCGTTGTATTCAGTGTGTTCCATATCTTTCCGGAGGCTTTCGACCTACTTTTTCGTTCAGTAATGCTTCGCTCATCGGACGGTTGGGGGAAGCTGGCTGTGATAGCGGAAGAGGAGTGGAAGAGGGCCGATCAGCCATTGTAGGCCTTTGAAGGTCGCGTTTGAATGTCAATGGGTAGACGTGTCAGCTGCAATGAGATTGGAGGATTTCAAAGAGTTCGATCGTATTGAAGTTGGCAAGAATTGACTCTGTACCCTGAAGCTCGGTCCGCCGCGTTTCTTACAACTGGAGCTTGGACCACTAAATTTTTTTGATCCCTCATTCAATTGTTTCTGAATGTCGTTATGTGGGTACTCATCCCATCGACAAAGACTCACACTTCAGATCATGTGAATAGGGGCTGAGTACTTGGCACGGATTTTTAGAAAATTTGAAATGGATATAGAGCAATCCCTGGCCGTCAACAGTGACCACCACTTAGTGAAGCAACAACCTTCGCTACAACTACTCAATTCTATCGATCGTCAAGATGGGAGTTTTGTGGAGAAGCTCTATGAAGCTGCGACCATCATAGGGGTTCCAACTAATGCCCTTCATTCGGATTCTTCTAGTTTAGCTGGATGGAAAACGACGCAACGCCATTGCGCACGGCTTGAATGGGTGCTACGATGGTTACTCGATAAGCTGCAGTTGTCTGGCGAGGTTGGGCATATGTGAGTAAGCTCTCATATAGAATTCATTCCAGATTGTGCTAACCTGTCTTCCTAGAGCGCGCATCACTCCAGAGGCCTGGCGTTGGCTCCGACTTATTTGCCAGAACCTGCCTAGATCAAGAGTGATACATCAGCTTCTATCGGCCAAAATCTTCTCCTCTCTCGAACAGTGCCTTGGCGATCTATCAACATATTTTCAGCAATTCTTTGAAAGTGCGATCTCGGCATCTCCTGATAGTAGATCCAATCTTGGCAAAAGGAAGAGGTCACAAAGTCCTGACCCAGACGCGAATTTCAACTTGAACTTAGACACTCAAAAAAGACTGAACTCCTTCCTAGCTGTGGTCGCATTCTTGAACTCGCTGCACATCCTCCTTAAAGATACTTCTAATCATGGACACCAGGATGCCATGGAGCAGTTCAAGGCTGTGGCACGAAACGCCGGTTCTTACGCGCCTCACATTCTTTCCTATTGGCTTCGATGCATCAACCACATTATTCTCGATAATTCAGTCTCAAGGCCGATATGGATTCGAAGTACTGGGTGGGATTGGCTTCAGCCCATCCTCCCCATCTGGGAAAGCCAGAAACTGGATACATCCACGGTGAGATTGAATCCCCTCGTTTTCAGAAGCAACTTTTCTTAGATTCGCTAATTTTGTAGAAGTTGTTCTCCGAGAACTGCCTCGTCCCGGCAGCACAATTGATTGCGAGGCTTACAAGAAGACTCAAGAGTCTGCTTAGCCAAGGCCGCGGAGATGACGATACCACTAAGTCCGATATCGACGTGCTCAAAACTACCCTAAATAATCTCGAAAGGCTGCTCGCCAAGCATATTTATCAACCAATGATCGCTAGAATAGTTACATCTGATCATAAGCCTTCCCAAAAGGGCTCCAATACATCTGCGAAAGTTAGCAACTCGGAAGAGAGCATGTCGAATGCAAACATCGAGCAATTCGATTCAATGCTTGTTACTCTTTCCAAAGCTCCCAAGGGAGAAATCCTCCATCATTCGACATCCGAGTCTATCCGCCGAGCAATCCCCAACTTGTTGGACATTGCCATCAGGTCATCCAGAACAGGCCGTACAACTCAGCAGAAGAAACAGTGGGTGGAGATTGCATTCGTTAGCCTGGCCCGTTGTCTAGGCATACTTACCCCAGCCAATGCAGCACCCAATTTCCAGGCGGACTCAGTCCCGCTTGTGGTATCTATGTTGCAAATACTTGGTGCTCGAAGAGAAACGCTGACAACCAATACCCTTGCTGTTCTTGTTGAGAAGTACTCCCGATTGGCCGAAGACGCAGCCGAGAACGAAGTCAAGGTCAAGCCTAATTGGGATCTCATTGCCGCTGTGCTGGACTTGGACGCTGATGTCTTCCTCCCTCTTCAGAATTTCCAGCGCAAACGTACAGTAGCACAACGAGCAATACCTGATGCTTTGTTCAAGCATCTTACAGCATTTGAAGACCCGGATACCGATATCAGTGTAATGAACAGGGCAAGATACCTGGTTGACTCAATCAAAAGTCCTGGAACCTTGATAGACTCTGTTGTATTCCCTCTCATGAAAGGCTATGCGCAACGCCGCGTGCTTGAAAGATTTCTGCGGGATATGTTCCTCAATGTTCAAGCTCATTATCAGATGGCCGGCCTGGCTTATCTAAAGGAAGACAAGAACCGCAGTTTCTGCAATCAAGCCCTATGGGAGGATGCTCGCGTTGCTAAATATCTCGTGCCTCTGATTGAGAAGCAATTTACGCCAGATCAGGTAGCTTCACTTCTTGATGTAGTCCTGGCTCCAGTCCTAGCTGCAACAGAGGACAATGAAGGTGAGGCAAGTGATAGAGCCAGCGACCTCAACACCGTTTCGGGTGTTTCTGCTGGGCTTCTTATGATCAAACTACTTGTTGAAGCGATAATCAGTGACACCTATCAAGATCAACTCTTCACTCAGTTCTCGTTGATTCACTCCACTCTTCTGAAGTTACTCAAGCTTCAATTTACCCAGGCATGGAGGGCTCATTGGCTTGTATGGCGTATCTTATCTATTACATTTGTGGCAATTTCACGCGCGAAAGGATTTGATAGTCCACATCTGTTCGGTACAGATGAAGCCTCCTTTGCCCAAGCCATAGTCAGTGATTCTCTGAGTCATGCCGAGACTGTTTTCAGCAATGCTGTGGCTTATGAAGCCTTGTCCTTTTTGGCAAGTCTGCGACAACATGATGTCGTAGGAGAAAATCCGGCTCTAACTGTAGATGAATGCATTGAGCGAGTGGCAACATTCGCCACGGGTCAATTGACGATCGAGGGAGAAAAGACCAACATTTCTCAGATTGAATGGGATGGGCAGCCTCTGAGCATCCAAAGTCCATGTCACCTGGCACTTGCTTATTCATGTGTCTTTGTAAAATTTCCAACTGTATTAATGCAAGTCCTTTCCCCTTGTTATGGTATATCATTACCTGAGCTAATAGACAAAGACATCTCAACTCAGCGACGCGCAAAAGCTTTTTCCGAAAAATGTATAACGCGAAGACAATGTTCGGGACCCCCAACGTCGAAGATGTAGTCGTTACTGTGAGCATTGCCACGATCTGGCGTGGCCTAAAGGAATATGCTGTCAATTACGCTCCGTCAATAGTCAGAGGTAAAGGCAATTTGGATTTTACTGGTATCCAGAATCATCATTGACACGTGCCGGGCAGATGATTTCTTCGATTCGATTGAGCATGACTTGAGCTGTATATCGGCCCATGAAGACAGCACATCGAGTTCATCACGCAAGTACCTTCAGGTGTTAGCAGATCTCCAGGGAATACCACTTGCCGTCTTCAAGCGCAACCGAAGGGAGCAGCTCCTGGACTCCGTCACTGATTCCCTTGTTCAAAAAGAGCCGGATCATCATCGCAATGAAACGTATCAGCACCGCCTTGGTTTGGTGGTCAGACTGATGCAAGTCCCGAATGCAACTGCTGACCTGGTAAGTCTTGCATTGTGAATAAGATATAGGTCTGATAAAGAACAGAGTACAAATTTCATGACGTTATGGAAAATCGCCAGCGTCTTGGATGACGTTCATGAATCAACAGATTTGCTTGATCCTGTTTATGATAACTTCGAAGAGCTAGCAAGGCTGGTATTTGGGTACGTTATTTTTCCATCTTTCGTTTCCCTGAGCACTTGCCAATGAAGTCAGGCACCATTTGTCGACTATAGATCAGAGTCGTAGCCACGATTATCTCATAGGCCACCTTCGCCACGCAAAACAGGCCTTGAAGGGAAGTTGCTCCAACAAGATCAGGCCAGGCACGATAAGATTGTTGACTGCGGTTCTCTCATTGTTGGAAAATTCCAAAGCAAGCGTAGCGCTTCTAGGTTCGGCCGAAGAAATTGAAGCTGTCGTCTGCGCCTACATCGACACAATTGGCGAAGTTTTCCAAGTTGGGGCAGATACTCCTGATGGCTCGTCTCAAACGATGGCACTCGGAGCAGCGTTTATAGCTATCTCAAGACTCCACAAAGTCATCGTCATCCATGGCATCAGCTCTGAATCTGGCGGTACGTGTGAGAATATGTTGAATTTTAGGATGCTAAGAAATCTACAGATCACAATACCTTGAAAACTATCGAAGTTTTGATGCAGAAATGGCTTAACAAGGCTCTTGAAGAGCAGCCAGCAACAGACGCCTATCTACATCTCCTTTGCCTGGCGTTCCAAGCACTTGCAGAACGAACAGTTAGCAAAGGGGGCTCTGTCAACTTAGGGACGATTTCGACATTGCTTAGCCATAGTATGTGCAGATCTACATCTACGAACGAACTCATCTAACGTAGATAGATTTGCGCATATCCGACCGTTTTCTCGTTCTCGGTGCTTTCCAAAGAGGGCTTCATACTCTCGACATGCAGAGCAGATATGCTCTATGTCATGAGCTCCTCTCGTCTGAAGAAGAATTATCGAGCGACCGTTCATCGCTTTTGCGAGTGCTCTTGACATCTCTCGAATGTCAGAGTTACCCATTCCACTTTGAATACAAAACCTATCGCTGACTGGCCACAGTTGAGAAAGAGGGCACATCCAATACCTCAGCCGATCGGCGCATGCTCCTTCCTGCGCTGTGTGATCAACTACTGAAGGCGAATGATGTGCAGACGTTCTCCGAGCTCTCAGATTGCCTCCTACTGGTCTTGCGAGAAAAGGTAAGGCGATACTTAAGTACAGTTGAACTGCTTGCTGATGATTCCAGCGCTGGCTTGTTTCTCAAAATGGTATTGATACAAATACTTCGACGCTTCTCACATTCAGTAGCTCTGCCGGACCTCGTCTTCCTGCATCTTCAAGCAGAGTGATATATCGCCGACTCTGTGCCATCCTCCATGCCGCAATCAACCGACACCGCGCGAACTTTGGTGGCCGCCTTGAGCTCCTACTTCCATTGCTCGCCAACCTCCTTGGTGCCCTGTTCATTCCGGACATCCGCTCTTACTCAGCCCGCTTGCGCACGCCACCCTGGCTTACTCACAGTACGGCAGGGTTTGGCGCAGAGGAAGGAGCGGCTTTTGCTAGCTTGATAACGTCACTTTGTGAGCCGACCGTGTCTTCAGTGACAGCATCCAAGCGTCGCCGTGAGAACCTAGGCCTGACAGACAAGACTCGAAAAGCACGCGACTACGCAGGTCGGTTCGTGCAGGACCTGTTGACGGAGTTCTGTCAAGCTCAGTTAACGGGCAGACTCATACCTGGAGCGAGAAAGAGACTGATGCCAGCGATCTACGCTGCGATTAGCGTGGTGAGCGAGGATGGGCTTAGGGCAATGAATGCATCTATGGACGGTAGCACACGGGCACTGTGGAAAAGCTTGTACGATGATTGGAGGAGGTTCGGCGTATCCAAGGAGCGATAGACCTGACTGTTCCTGGAGGTTCAACAAGTACAGTGATTGCACTCAATTGAGGACTTTGAGAATTCAATCTTGCGTTTCACAGCGGTTGTTGGGCAGCGTCAATGGACCCTCCCTCTGTCGCAGGCCGGAAGGGTGGGAAAGTGGGCGGTGACGCAAGACGTTGAATGCCCCGCCGGCCCGCTCCCCACCCTGGCCCTTGGTCGGTACAGCAAAAGCCCAGCTCTTAATGGATCTAAATTTTCGGTACTTTCAACTGCCTCCTATATATTCCGAGACTTTATTCTTCGGAATTGCATCATATTCCACGCCAGTCTCCCCGAATCTTCTTGCCCCGTACTCCACCAAAGCCACGATCAAACTCCTTCGGTTAATCCGCGTCCTTCCAAGCCAGTTGTCCAGTAAGCACCATGGGTGTCAAAGATGTCCTCAAGCGTAAGGAGGGCGTCATTGTAGGCGAGGATGTAAAAAACGTAAGTGCCTCGACGCAATTGAAAGTGTGGAAATCTAACCTTTCCGCCTCATCCCAGCTTTTCAAGTACGCCCAAGAGCACAACTTCGCCATCCCCGCAATCAACGTAACTTCTTCCTCCACGGTTGTCGGCGCGCTCGAAGCTGCCAGAGACGCCAAATCTCCAATCATCCTCCAAACTTCTCAAGGTGGTGCAGCATATTTTGCTGGAAAAGGCGTTGCAAATGACAAGCAGCAGGCTTCAATAGCAGGAGCTACGGCTGCTGCTCTGTTCATCCGCAGCATTGCTCCGATCTATGGCATACCGGTGGTCATGCACACCGACCACTGCGCAAAGAAGCTTTTGCCGTGGCTGGATGGTATGCTGGACGCCGATGAGGCTTACTTCAAAGAGCATGGCGAACCATTGTTCAGCTCTCACATGATCGACTTGTCTGAGGAGCCAGTCGAGTACAACATCCAAACCACTAAGAAGTATCTCGAGCGAGCAGCACCATTGAAGCAATGGTTGGAAATGGTGTGTCTGGTGATTGTTGGCTCCAGGGCTATTGCTGCTGACACTCGATTTAGGAAATCGGTATTACCGGCGGTGAAGAAGACGGTGTGAATAATGAGGACGTGGACAACAACTCTCTCTATACCCAGCCAGAGGACATTTATGAGATTTACAAGACTCTGTCACCTGTCAGCCCCTATTTCTCCATCGCCGCTGGTTTCGGCAATGTTCACGGTGTGTACAAACCTGGCAATGTGAAGCTGCACCCAGAGCTGCTCAAGAAGCACCAGAATTACGTCAAAGAACAGTGAGTTTCTCACCAAGCATGATCCCGGCCCAGCTAAGTCATGTGCTCCCCAGAACCAAGTCATCGGACGACAAGCCCGTGTTCCTCGTCTTCCACGGCGGCTCCGGCTCTTCCAAACAAGAATACCTTGATGCCATTAGCTATGGTGTCGTGAAAGTCAACCTCGACACTGATCTCCAGTGGGCTTATCTCACGGGTATCCGTGACTACGTCCTCAACAAGAAGGACTACGTTATGTCTCAGGTCGGCAACCCAGACGGACCCGATAAGCCCAACAAGAAGTACTACGACCCGCGTGTGTGGGTTCGCGAGGGTGAGAAAACCATGAGCGCGCGTGTCGCGGAAGCCCTCAAGGACTTCAACACTGCTGGTCAGGTCTAAATGCGACGGATTGGGAAAGGACTTAATCTGGAAGTACGTAGTAAAGTGCCACGAGAATCCATAGCGAATAAATGCAAGGCAAAGAGTTCCTCACCTGATTCTGCACGCATGTCTCACCCCTCCATGCCTGTTTTCGGTGCTCTATGTATTTTAGTCTGATGATCCAACGCCCGACGTATGAGATAGGGATTCAATGAGGCTCTGCTGCAGCCAATACGCTGGTCCCGTAAGCGATGCTCTCAGCATGCTGGCTTGCCCTGTTGTTCACTCGCTCAATGCAATGCAGTACGCCCGACAGTAGTACGCGGGGTACTTGAAGTTAAAGGCGGAAATTACCTTGACTTGAGGAGTAAACATTGTCATCTGAGCCATCTGCTCGCAATGGCACAGCGAACCAATGCACTGGGATAAGGGAGGCCAGTAAAGTCAGTGCAATCTAAGGAACATGATCCCATGGAAAAGTCCATAGTACCAATAGGTGCTGGCTCCATTGGGTCAATCGGACGACCTTGGCGGGCACACCTTGAAATATTTTGAGCCTCATTGCATTGTCACACATTTGACCACTAAGGCAAACTCCGCGTGGCAGGTACACCAGCCGACCTGTCAGCGCAGTCCGATTGGCTACATGCGTTTTTCAGAGGCTTGGGAAGAGCTCCGCGACAGCCGTATTACTGCTTACCATTCGTTCCGTTGTCATCAGCTACTGCATTGTCCGGCCTAGCAGTGCGACCCTCCTAAGCCACACTAAGAAGCAGAGAGCTGGATATTCTAAGCGCGCTTATTTTTTACTAGATGAGCCTTGACGCGCAAGGCTTCGTACAATGTCAAATGCAAGGCTAGAACATGAACCTTCTCCGCCGACAGAGCCAACCGGCACTAGAGAAGGCGATCTCTAGTGGGCCGCACTGCATAACAAGGAGTAATTTGCTTCCTTCAGCAGGTAGGTTTGTTCGTAGGGTTGCGGCTCCCCAAATGAGGCTCTTTTTACAGGAGCATCAAAAGGCTACATTCCTACGCGTTTGTGGACCTCAATCACAACCGCTTTTATTTCAGTCATCATCAGCTTCCTTTGGAAATCAGAATAAGCCTGACTTTCTATTATAAGCTGGCTGACTCTATGATGTGTATTGGTGAACGACTTTTCTTTTCGCCTACGTCTGTTGAATTCCTGGAAGGTTAACTATCTGCATCTCTTCTACGCATGCCCATCACTCTTGACAGACTACCATTCGATGTCGTCTTTCGTGTTGCACACTTTCTAGGCGTCGAGGACCTCTGCTGTCTTGGGGCCACGTGCAAGCATTTCAGCCTCATCATTGCGGGAGAGCCAATATGCCGCCAGGCAGTCGAGGTACGCCCCCAGCTTAGTCAGGAAAGCTAAAGCTAAAGCGAGTGCCAGAGATTTGCCACTTTTACTTTGGAGGCGACAGATGCACGTCGTAGGCGGCGGCAGTACGTTCGAGCATTTCGCCGGCTGTTCGAGCGACGGACTGGCTTTGCAACGCTTCAACCCAGCTCCTGTGGCGTGCTTGCGTCCGCCTCCGAGTTCATATACTCAAAGGGCATGCTGTGTTACATACGAGGACTTGACATCAGGCTTTTGGACATTCACCAATCCTCTGACTCCGAAACTGTGCTATCCATACCGCGAGTACTCCAGCAGGCAGATCGCGAGTTTGATGGAGCTTTCACTCGCGTGACTTTGTTGAATTACAGCGAAGGCGTTCTTTCTATTTTGGTGGAGGACGATCGAGATACACATGGCTGGCTTGTCATTCTCCGGATGGATCACGTGCAGAGGCCAATCACGAGGAGAGTGGATTCATCATACCGGATTTTTGTTGCCAATGATAGTCGCTACCTATACGTTGCCACACATTCTGAGATCGGCAGCCATGGTCATCACGAATGGGTTGTCCACAGCATCAGTCTCTCTGATGAACCCACCTTGGCCGAGGAAAACGGGGTGCAGCTCCGGAATCTCGTTGGTGGCGATATTGGCAGTAACGTAGCCTTTACTATCCACAACGGCTACTTCTACGCCCTTTCCAACGTGACCTCGTTCGAGCTCGAAGAGATTGACTACACATCCTTCTACACGTGCATGCGCTTCCCCCTCGACCAGCCCTCCCAAGAACATCTCAGCGTTGTCGACGACATCTACCGCCGCCAGCACAGCGAGGGTGCCATCAACGACTCCTGGACCGACCTCGGCCTGCAAGTCTGCGAACAGACCAACGCCCTCTTCATCGTCGAGGCCCGCCGCGAATATCTCGGCAACACCAGCGCCCACCAGCGCACGTACTACATCCAGCCTGTTCCCTTCAACACCACCGGCTCGGATGAGGACTCACCCTACTACCCGACCTGGCTTTCGCCCGCCCTCCCCACCGCCTCCTCCAGCACCGTCGCCCGCTACCCCGCCAACGACGTCTACATCCCCCTCCTCACACCAGTCGACAAACCGCGCTACGCCCAGCCCCGCGCGCGCCTACCCCGTGAAACCCATCCCGAGTACTGCGAGCCCCCATCATCTTCGCCTCCGTCCGGCGGCGTGCCCGAGTTTCTGCTCTGGCAGACCAAGTTCCGCGCCTACTCCCTTGCTGCGTCCACCTTCCTCGATATCGTTGAAGACAACGATAGCGATGGCATTGGTGGGACGAAGCCGTGTCTGCGGCTCCGAGGCGCCGGCCGTCGGTTGGCGAGTCCGTTGGATGAAGAAGGCAGGCTGAGGCAGCCGGACGGCCGGGGCCCAGAAACGGGGCCGGTGATGGAGGGGAGCGAGGAGCGGTTTGTATATGGGCGTGTGCGAATGTGGCCTCCGCGACGGGGAGAATCGAAGGGGAAGGGCAAGGCCGAGGAGCAAGGGGAGGAGGTTGTTCTCCCGTATGGAAGGGTGGTGAAGGCTGTAATGGATGAACGGTCATTGGTGTATGGGGTTGAGGGCTCTGGTGGGAGCGGTGGCGAGAAGATTGTGTTAGTTAATTTTGATCCAGGGATTCGGATTGGAAAGCCGGTCGGCGTTGGGCGGTCGATGGAACAAGTCGGCGATGGGGTGACAAAAGGCAAAGGTCGTGTACCAGGAGGAGAGAGCGTAGGGAATGGGTTGATGTGGAGAGAAGAGGCACAGCATGTCAGATTAGTGGAGCATACGTAGTGATTGCTTGCATTCAGCCCGAAGAGGAAGATGTTAATATGTGGTCCGGAATCAAACGATGATGCAACAGTATGCGAAGCAAGATGCATGTAATCAGCCGTACTTCTATTGATCCTGCCAAGCTAGCTTTATGAGCTTTTCCTAACAATTCCAGCTTTGGGGTTTAATGACTGTTCCGCTGTAATACCCCAATGAAATCTCAGATACCCGACCAAAACTGGGAAGTTCTCGTTGCCTGTATCCCTTTCGCAGACTCCTTTGATAATGCTAGATAGTAAGCAAGACCAATCCAACGCCTTCAACAACCCAATCGCATTCTTCAATGCTTTGCTTATCCCCCAGTTCAGAGGGCATCCTGCACCGCAACGCCTGGAACGTATTCATCCGAAGAAAACCCATCGACAAATCTCCCCACCGACAAGGCTGCGTCCGGTTCTCCACATGCATCCGTCCTGCTCCGCATCTCTGCTCATCATAACCCCACCCCCACATCCGCCAAACCGCCCCTTGCCCTTTCTTGTCACAGCTCGACCCCCTCCATATCCCGCATCAGACAGGCCACCTGCGCGCGCTTCGCCGCCTCTGCCACGAGCGTGAAGTCGCGCAGGAAAGGTGCGGTTTCCGGCTGCGGCATCGCGGATCCCTGCGCGCCCTGTTGCTGATACTGCTGGGGATGCTGCTGCTGCTGCTGATACTGCCAGTGGGCAGTGGCCTGCATATGATTGGGCTGCGGCTGGGTGAAGTACGACTGCTGCTGGGGCTGCATAAAGTATGACTGCTGCGAGCCGGTGCCGTTAACCTGCTGCTGCTGCTGCTGCTGTGGATGGAAGGCTTGCTGCGCAGCTGGTCCAGGGGGGAAGGAAGCGAAGGGTGGGTGGTCGTGGAAATTGGCGGGCGATGGGAGAGGCGCTGAGGCCGTGGACGGGTTGCGGTCAAGAGGGGGTTGGAGGGAGGGCATGGTAGCCATGGAGGCGGAGGAGGAGAGCGAGGAGACGCTGCTGGAGGTGTGGAAAGCGGTGGAGTTGGTGGCAGAGTCCATGATTATCGGAGGATGGACCGGAAGGAACGAGAGAGTGTATGAATGAAGCGAAAGGGGATAAGAGGAGGCCACTGGATGGCAGAAGATAGAGTCCTGCTGAGGTAGAGACAAAGCGGTCTCGTTGTGATGCGCTCTTTCGTCGGGTTCGTGAGAGGCGCACGTGCGAGTCCTTTAATCAAGCAGAGACCGTGACCAGGGCTTGCTGAAAGCTTGCGGCAGGGCAAGTGGTATTTAGGCAGGTCATGCAAACTGCCTCGAGGCCAAGGTCACACGTTCGAAAAGTGAAGCAAAAGCACGCAGCTACGGGCCAAGGCGTCGGCGTCTGGAGGGAGGGCACACGACTGGCTGCGAGAAATGGCCGAGGAGGATGATGACGCCGGACGGGTTGTCTTGGGCCAGCTGTTGCTTGGCCGCCCCAGTCGCCCTTTCCCTCTTCCGCCTGCCGCTCCTTCTCCACATCCACTTGCCCACGCACCCGTCTAAGTCTAGCTGGGGTAGGTTCTTGCCTCATCGGGTGCTGGGCAAACCCCACGTTTCATCCGAACACCTCCCCCACGACCGCCTTCGCTTTCTGCCGCATCCACCGCGTCATCTCCAACAATTCGCCGAAGCTGCTCGTCCGCTCCACTATCTTGTTTCGACACGAATTGGCGTTTCTGTTTGCGAATGCCTGTAAGTCGCCCCTGCGTCAGCGTTCCTGGCCCTCACATCCTATTCCCCCTTCCCCCCTTGTGTCAGCCGTCGTCCGATCTCGGGCTAAGCAAAAGCTGGCCAAGCGCAGCTCATTCTCATCTCAGGCTTCCCATCCGCGGGCAAGACCTACCGGGCCAACCAGCTGCACTCCGCCTTCCAGGCCAAGATCCTCAGCAGTAGCAGCAGCTCCACCGACGACGCCCGCATTGCGCGACTCACCGTGCACCTCGTCAATGACGAAAGCCTAGGACTGGCGCGCGACGTCTACCACGCCGCCCGGCCGGAGAAAGATGCGCGGGCAGCAGCATACTCGGCGGTCAAACGCCTGCTGGGCCGGGATGCGATTGTCATTGCCGACGGCTTGAATTACATCAAGGGCTTCCGCTACCAGCTGTACTGCGAGGCCAAGGCGGTGCACACCCCGAGCTGCGTCGTCCACGTTGGCACGCCCGAGGCCAAGTGTCGCGAGATCAACCGCGCGCTCTTGCAGGATGCGTCGCGGCCGGGGGGTTACGCCGAGGATGACTTTGATAATCTCGTGTTTCGATACGAGGAACCGAATGGCATGACGCGATGGGATAGCCCGTTGTTCACGGTCTTGTATGAGGACGAACAGCCGCCCATTGACGACATATGGGACGCGCTGATAGGAAGTGATGGACAGGCCAAGGTCGTCAAGCCAAACGCAGCGACTGTCCTTACACCTGCCGCACCATCCAATCTCCTCTACGAGCTAAACAAGACGACCTCAGAAGTTTTGGCAGCCATTACCTCTTACCAAGGCGATCATCCCGGCGAAGCCGGAGGGACTGTCAAGATACCTGGCTGTGGCGCAAATGTTGAGCTGCCAGCAGCGACAATCACCGGTCCTCAACTGCAGCGTCTTCGACGGTCGTTCGTGGCCCTAAATCGACAATACAGTTTGGATCCAGTACGACTGAAAGACCTTTTTGTGGAATATTTGAATGACGAATTTCTCAAGATTGGTTGACCTAGCGATAAGTTCTCCATGACTACGCTCTCAATGCTCTTCGGCAACGAATTGTGGCAGGTGGCCAGGTCTAGCTGCCAAGGAGTTTACTTCTCCAGCGAAAGCAGCGGTCTCGAGGCAAGTGGCTGAGATCAATCTAGGGTCCAGTGTGTTTATGTGGATGGCAACAACGCGGGTTGGATCAAATGGGGTCCTCATGAAAGAAGATCTGTGAGGGAATTCAAGCAATCATTTACGTCTTGATTGCAGATATCTAGGGAGCTAGAAATTGCTCCTGAACTGTAGATATCCATTGAATCATGTTGTAGGAAGTGTCCGAAGTCTATGGACTGGAAGATCGGATCAGTTTAGTGTTTTCGGTAAATTGTCCGCAAGGACAGCGAGAGATTGGGAATATCAAGGTTGATCCTTGCATCCAGTCAATTGGATGATGTAGAAACATCAGCTTTATACTCTTGAATTAATCCAAGCACCCCTACCTTAACCAGAAGCAGCATGGGCACTTTGAATGTTCTGCACCATTGAGCAGATATGCTCTCGTTTGAGGCTATATGATCCCTGACCAACCATAGTCGGCGAACCAATATTAACGCATTACGACTTAAAATGCATACCTTATGTGGGGAGTCGAGATTAGATAACATGCAAATGCCGAGGTCTCCGCTCTGAAAGGCAGGTGAAAGGCAGGATAAAGGCAGGACGCGCCAGTTCATTCAATTATCGGCCGACAGCTGTCCACTGGGTTTCGATACAATACAACGCCGCCTTAGACACCCGCAAGAGATAAGCATCAAAGCAGAAGCACAGAAACCCACATCGCCACCCATCTATGCACAGCAAATTGTGCCATGTTAACGCGAAGCCGGCCTCCCTCCAGAAGCAAAGCATCTCGAACAATTTCCCGTCCGACCTTTTCCCTTGACCCGACCAACGCCACTATATGGAGGACGTATGGCAAGATCGCAAAATGATCGCTGCCCCCATCGTCGATACTGTTTCGTTCCAAAACTCCAAAACTGCGTCCGTGCAGCCTCCATGCCTACCATGCCCTAATTTTGAGATATCCATCTTAGGAAAGGAGAAAAATGGGATAACGTGACTCTTAACGATAAGCCTAATAAGGCAAGAACCTACCAGTGAGGATGAGGTAGAAAAAGATTTCGTAAAAAAAAAGGGAAACATATGTGCATGGACAAGGAAATATTTGTCAAGAATGTCATCCAGCATGGACAAAATGGGTTCCTGATGATATTCGGTAAAGCATCATTCCAGCACAATAGTCGAAGCAGGTTCGTCAGCTATCGCGAGATCAGAATCGCGAACCACAGGGTATCGAGGCCCAACGACGAGGGCATAAAAGCCACGATAAAATGCTTGAACGCATATTAAGACTGTCAACCGGCTTGAAAATGCATTTTCGATGTCAGAACACCATCTGCACCATCTTCCCTCTGGAAAAGATTGCATTGACAGTCAGGTTGATGGTCTTGACGAATTCCAATACCCTATCCTCGTGGGCTTCCAGGAAGTCTGTAGCAAGATGAGGACCCGCCCCGTCTATATCTCTAAGCACCAAGAAGAGTCTCGCAAGTTCTAACACAACTGGATCAGCGCACAGAAACACCAGTGTACTTTTCGTGGGAGTCTTCAAAAGCCGTATCCCTGTTGAAAGGGTGCCGTTGTCGTAGGTATGCCTATGGGACTCTGATCCGACCGCTGAGTAGCAAAACCGGTATGATCGACAGGATGTCCGTGACTGATTGGCGTGACAGGAAACGTGCTCGTTCGAAGAAGCTGCTGCGGCTGTCGGCTGTCTTGAAATGCCAGTGAAGCTGGTTGCCTTGCTTCATTTATCTGCATTAGATTTGGGGAATAAAATGGTGGAATTTTCCTGTTTCCTGGAGCGGAGAAACGATTTGCGTTAGATCCGAAATTCTGCTGAGCAACCATCGGAGCCTGGAATCCCATGGCCTGGTCGTTGAAGTTGCGCTGTGGCGGCATAATTGGAGCCACAAAACCATTCCATGTGTCTAAAGATGTTTCCGACATGCCCATTTGTGAGAGTTGCGAATTATCGATATTGAACGGGTCAAGCTGGAGCGGGTTCTGGATACTACTCGAGATTCCATTATGGCCACGGTGTGTCAGGCAACCCGAGCAAGTGCAGTTGGCGCCGCATCTACATCCCCCGGTTTCGCAACCTGGTAGATTCAGCTGGTACGGGAAATAAAGGTCCGCAGGGAGAACATCTGGATCGTTCTGATAACTGGCGAGCTGCCGATCGAAACCGAACGTGCTCGTGCTTTGTGGGGAAGAGACGGTGAATGAATCCGTGTTGTCGTCCACCTCGTTGGCCTGATAGTCGTACAGCTCTTTTACATACTGAATCGTCGTGGAATTTTGAGGATGTGCAGCACATCCCAGGCATGCGCAACCAGGTCCGCAGTTACAACCGTGCTGGAACCCATTCGCATCAATCCCATTATTAGCGGGATCATGTAGGAGATGAGATTGCTGTCTGCTACTCGCATTTTTGCGACCTGTGGATGCTATGGATGGTGCGCTGTGAATTTGGTTTGAGGAATCAGACTGAAATACTTGAGAGGAGGGGGCCCCGGTTTCTAGTGAACTCAGGGACTGATGATCTATCATGCCACCACTTGGCGGTATGTTCGGACTTATCGGAGAAGGACTCTCGTCTTCGTCTTCAATCGCTTTTCGTCCGCAGCAACTCACTGACGTCGGCTGTGGCGTCTGACCAAGCGGACTTTCACTTGATCTGCTCGACTCGAAATAGTCCTTTGGCGTCTCTTCCGTTTTGCTGAGAGGAGTTGACGGCTCGACTTTGCTGATTCTCTGTTGGTGCATGCGTTTGAGCCGAGCAACAGACGGAGCATGCGGGTTGGCAGTCAGAGGCTCATTGGCTGATACTGCAATTGCCTGGATGGCACCAGAAGCACATTTCGCTGTCGCTGCGATCCGAAGGTTAAGTGACTGACAATGAGCTCCAGTGAAAATAACTTACCTCTGGGAATTGTGTAGGTGACTTGAGCAGTAGAGCAGGTGCATGGTTGTCCCTTTGCATGAGGACAGGCAGTCAAAGGACGTCCAGGTTTCCGGACTGCAACCATGATCCGGTCATAGTGCTTCTCATTACATTGAGATGACCGATGGCCGCGTATGCAAGCAGCACTGTGTCCGACATCAGTACAATGTTTGTTTCGCACGATGTCGAGTGACGTGGAACAGAGTGACTTGAAACTGCTTACCAGGCTACCTTGACTTTGTTGCCAAATTGATCTTGGATATCCGGCATGTTGATGACGATGCTAGGTGCTATCTCAATTCTGCGTGTCACACGTCTAAACCGGATTAGAAAACAATCATGATGCAAGGGACCGACGGGTGCATACAGCAAGGGCCCAAGAAACCTTTCCGGGCTGACCGGGGGAGGCAAAGGCGGACTTCAAATGGCAATCTTCTGGAAAGCATTGAGGGTGTGCTTCGACGCCAGACAATTGGCAAAACACGCAACGCAGAAGAAGAAAGAGTTGCAGAAGTCTGGTGGCCTGGCGGTCACCGAGAGTCTGGTAGGTACGCTGTAACCGCCGGCGCACCGCTACTGTGAGATGCTTGCCGTACGCAAAGTCGGAAGTTGCCAGTTGGCAAAGGCTACGTTAGCGTCAAGATCGGACGGCATTACCAAGCCAAACGAGTCGGCGACTACTGCGTATGCTGCGGCTTTTGACCGCTTCAACTCTATCCGTGGCGAACAAAAGGCGGTGTTGAGGCGCGTTTGATGGTGAACGAGATGGGGTCTGACGATCGGCTTTGGCATGCGGCTAGGTAGGCCTTTAGTAAGATCGCTGCAGCGCCTCCGCTGCTGCGCCGACTCCGGAAAATATTACAGGAATCAGGAAGAAGACGGTCCAGGCAACGAAAATCGTCTCGGCGGGCGAGTCACGAAGTAGAGGTTCATAAAGCGTCGCGCTCGAGAAGAGCGCCGAAGTTTTACTGAAACGTGAAGTGCACTCGTCAAACCTTCTTTGTTCACATCTAACGCCCCAAGCGGGCGCTGGCGGGTCCAGGCATCCTACACGTGACGTTCACTGACCCTTGCCTGCCACAAGTAGCTGAGGTATCTTTAAGCGAATTTTTGCATCGACCAGTTACGTTTCATCCATTTTCGCATGCTTACGATCATGGTGTCCACGACATTCGAAAGAAGACAGCACAGCAGATCGATGACTTGACTTCAAGCAGTCGTTTCTGTATTTGTAGAGCGGCTGTCTCGGTTCCATCCCGACTTGCAGTCGTCCCCACTTTCATACCGCCATTACGCATTTGATTGCTATAGGAAAATGTCGGAGGATGACTTTGGAATCGATATGTTTAAGGAACCAGACGGCTTCTATGAAGCTGAAAAGCCGCCGACCACGGAAACGCACACCATGATTTCAGGCGAAGTGCTGACCCTCCGTCTTGTGGGACAGAGTCCTCTATGGGTGAGCTTTTTGCCTCTTTCTCCCTTGGCGTAATCGTGATCGAAGGATATAAACAATTCTTGAGCAACAGTGAGCTGTGATCTCAGCCCTACGAATATGACTTTAGCGGACGACCGGGCAGACTCGTGCTTTGAGATTATAGCTCCTGTCAAACCCCCTTTTCAGTCGGGTCCTCTGGAGCACTCCTATGGGTCCGACAAGAATGTATTGCAGACTCCAGTATGTGTTGTTCCTGAAGCACTAGGTAGTCATTTCACGAATCAGGAAGAATTACTAACAACAGAATACAGGGCCATCTCCTTTTCAATGCAGGTCGCGTCATTTCCCACTACGTTGAAGAGCGAGCCGATGCCATTGTGAATGGCAAGGACGTCCTCGAATTAGGCGCTGGGTCTGGTGCTCCAAGTCTTGTTTGCGCCCTCAAGGGGGCAAGAACGGTCGTGTCTACCGATTATCCGGATGCCGACCTGATCGAAAATCTGCGCTGGAATATGGGTCACTGCAGCCTGCTACCCACTCTGCAAAATATTCACGTCGAGGGCTACGTTTGGGGAAACTCGCCCAGACACCTCTTGGTTCACCTCGGTTCCAAGGCTACCCGGCCAGGTTTCGATCTGATACTCCTCTCCGACTTGGTTTTCAACCACTCTGAGCATACGAAGCTTATCAAGTCAATTCAGCAGACACTTCGAAGAACTCCGGATGCTCAGGCTCTAGCCTTTTTCACCCCTCATCGAACCTGGCTTCTGCAACAGGACATGAAGTTCTTCGAGCTTGCAGGCCGGAGTGGATTCGAGGTGCGCAAAGTATACCAGAAGGCGGGTGAGAGAGTCATGTTCAAGGAAGATAAAGGGGTAAGGGTTCTTGAACGGAATTTCAAGAAATATCTTATCGATGCTAATACAAAGGAACAGGATGAAGTGCTGCGCCGAACAGTTTTTGGCTTTGAGCTGAGATGGAAAGAGCTGTGCTGCGGAGGGTTTGTGTAGTCACCAGTGATTGCAGAAGTCTGGAATTGCGACGAATACCCTGCGATGCATATCTATGCTCGTCAATGGCATGTAGCGTGCTCTTCGGGTAAGCACAGGTGATCCGGAAGCGAAGACGGAAAAACCGGTATTTGAGGCGTAGATGGCCAGTTTTGCTGGTCAAGGAGTAATGGCATTCTCGCATGGCGTTTGTTGTATTTTCGCGGGTGCAGCTGAATGGGAAAAAAGAGTAATCGGCATCCTTATACGCTGTGTATCAACCACTGGATTGAGGTAAATAGATGATACTTAGAAATTTCGACTGGGCATCATAGCGCTATCCAACAGCCACTTTCTACATATCGTTCAAGCTTGGGAGGTCGAACTGATAAGTGACCAACTGTAAAGTGGATCCTACATCGCCTATTCGCGCACTCGCATCGCACATTGCGTATCAGTAGATTGATCAACGTCTACCATTGCCTATGCTGTGCGACGCGAATGCACATATCGCGAGCGCATGGATATTATCTGCAGAACGACGCATTCGAAGAACGAGTTCTGGCAGACTCTCGACCTTCAACCACATGCCACATCGGTACAGCATTACAGCACGTTTGCCTGGAAGGGGACATTGTCGCGCTCCCAGGCGGGGAAAATTGCCAAGCGTGCCAGCACTCTGTGGGGAGATGAAAGGGAGGGGAGACTGTGATTTTAGACGCCTACTTGGGTATAGGTAGGTTAGGTACCTAATACGCAAGGCACTGCTGCTACTCACTTCGGTCGAAGCGCAGAGACTATAGCACAGGCCAGGAATAGTCAGGAGATAGCACATGGCTTTTGCCCCTGTTGTCACAGCAAGGGAGGAGCGCTTTACACTATGTGGCAAATGATGATCAACTGTTAAAGATCCGTGCACTCGAGATTAGAGCACCTACCGATAGGAGCTGTTAAGGACCGGCTTATCTTCGCGCAATTCATCACTTAGCGAGAAGAGAAATCTGAAGTAGCACGCAGCTAATTGTAATAGACATTTACACTAATTCAAGAAGCAAGATCTGCTGTTGCAGGATCAGGTATCACTTTCCCCACAGCCTCCACTCCGTGGCCCATCATATACACACTACCACATTTGCCAGCGCTGGTAAGGAGGTAAAAGAGAAAAGCAATCGTGGGGTCCGGAGAAACATGAGAAAAGGGGGCAAAAGCGGGCTAGGAACAAAGCAGTGCTCCGGTTCTCCTGATCCGGGGTCGCAGAAGGAAAAAACCAGGCCTTCCGTTAAGTTCCGCCGAACACCCATCGCTTCGTGGTCAACCACAAGCAACGACAGCTGGCAAATGGCGATCAAAGCCAGATGCCCGCCAAGGTGATGCCTGCTCCTGGACCTAGCAGGAGTAAGTCATATCGAGCTTGGAAAGCATTTTGTTGCGTAAAGAGAACCATAAGTGCAGCAACTTGGCGTTCATTGTACAGGTGTCGCGTGCTTGCGCACTTCGAAGACTGAGTCGCCGAGAAAAGCCCGTCGAAAGAGAAAAAATACATTAGAAAGGGATGCGTAAGTTGAACAATGAAGGAGAGGCATCGCATCAAGCACGAGCGGGCTATGACGTGGAATAGAAGCTGTAGGTAACGTCTCCGGAGTCGATTTCCACCTATGAGGAATAATTAGCTTCATGCCAAACAGAGAAGGGTGTAAACTAGCTTACGGTGCACCCTTGCGAGTTTGTTCCGAGTACATTGGTAAAGCCCTTGCCTGGCTGGTAGTCGCAAAAGTTGACGCCGTCGTTGCTGTCGATACGGATGCCGAAGTCGAGCTGGGCACCAGCAGGTTTCTGAGAGTTGTCCTGAATGGCAAACCAACCTTTGTTGTTGGCATCAACACCAACACCGAGGATGATAGGAGCGTAGTTGCCAGTAGGTTCGCTCTGCGAACCCCATGTGCAGGCCTCGGACACGCTGTACTTGGAGGGACTGACATAATATTGGCCGCTAGTAGCATAGTTTGCGTTGTCGCTGGCACCTTGCCAGTGGTAGTAGCTGCTTCCGGAGACGCAAGCGAGAGGCGTGGAAGTGTTCGATCCGCTGCCACCGACAGCCAAGGTGGGAATGTTCATGTTTTCGATTCCAGGGTAGTCAGTACGGCAGATGGGGACATCATTTTTCAAGGAGCTGGCAACATTGACGTTCACCTGAGATGCGCCAGCAATGCACAGCTTCTTCGAGAGGCCGGGGTTGGTCAGGTAAAGTTTGTTGTCAGAAGGATTGCAGTAGAGACCACCAACGCTCTGGCCGGTCTCACCTTGGTTACCAGTGGGCCACTGAGATTTCAGATAGGATGCAGGGCATGCGTATGAGCAGAATGAGCCACCGGTGCAGCAGTCGCCCCCACTGCAAGCAGAAGAAACCTGGGTGCTGATATCCGTAATGGCGCCCTTGTTCAGACCTGGGAAGCTATTGCCAGGAGTCTGGATACCAGACCAACCACCAACGTTCATCCATGGCACAGCCTTGGCACCATATTTGGAAGGGAATTCGCTGCAGCTAATCTGACCGTCTGGGAACTCTTGATCGATACCGGAGCCAGCAGCATTGGACCATCCACTCTCGCTGCCACCCACATTGTTGTCGCCGCTGTTGCTATTGCTGTTGCCATTCGAGGAGGGAGCCGGAGCGGGGGAAGCAGGTTTGGGCTTGTAGTTCGTCGCGGGCGCCGCAGCAACTTGCGCTTTAGACTGGGAGGATGCGGCCGAGGCGGGTGCGGCTGGAGCATGAGTTGCAGGTGCAGCTGGAGCTGGAGCGACGGAAGAGACTTGGCCATCTGAAGCCAAGACGAGCGTGCCGTTCTTGATACCCTCGTCGACATCTTCTTTGGAGATGGGTTGCCCATTTAGCTCATAGACCATGACGTGAACAACATCGTACTGAACGGCATTGTCACGCCTTGCGAGATGGCGGTGCTGATGCTGGTGCGCATGAGGCTGGCCAGCAACCAGGCCGGCGGTCGCAAAAAGGACTGTGGCCTTGGTAAACTTCATCGCGATAATTTTCCGATTTGAAAGGAAGGTAAGGTCTGCTGGTGGAGATAGAGCAGCTTCTGTCAGGCAGGACGATGCCCAGCGGTTTGACGCACACGCAAATGTGGTTGAGAGCTTGCAGTGCAATGTTGACTAGCTTGTTGTTGAGCGTGCGAATGTAGTTGGGCGACGCCGGGGCGTATTGTTGAATGAGTGACTAGGAATTTGCAGCGATATTCCAAAAGAGTGAATGAATTGGAGACAGTGCCCCGGGTAGTAGGTGGAATAAAGCAGTGTTGACAGCGTGCTTGGGAGCTTTGTGAGTGGGCGCGCTCGAGGTAGAAGGGAGGGAGAAAAGAGTTTGGGGAAAGGGGAAGTAGCTCCCTTTGTCACGCCCGCTTGCAGAACGCGCTAATGCAGCTGAACCGAAATGAGCTTGCCAAGCTCCCCCCCGGCCTCCAATCACCACCCCTCCGTTACCCTTCTCTCGCCGCTTTGCTAGCTATAATTTCCCCGACTCTCGATTCATCCACCACCAGCCGGGCGCCAACTCGAAGCGTGGCCAACACCCGCCGGAGCTGCGCGAAGCAATAATTGTAGCGTGTCAAGCGTGCGATCGGCTTGCCAGAAGAGCATGACCATTATGGAGCGAGGAATGCACTGATCTGCGCTCCCAATCACAGCCGTCCAACGGTGTTGTGCTGCGATGAACGTTCATCACGTTGCTGCCAAGACTCCACGTCGCTCGTGCCACCATGAGAAAACATGAAAAGTCTGCCCTTGAATCGCTTCGAATAGCTATAAGGTAGTAACGCCAACTCGGGGCGCTAGAAACATCGCTCGATGCTGGTCCTTGCAACCGACCAATGAAATCACGGTGCCTGATGCTAGCTTGGGTCTTACGCAAGGAGCATTCCGACCTTCATGCTTGTCATGCGGGTAAACAAAACAGTCCAGCCAGCCGTGCACGGCCTGATGCTTTGGCCCTGACATTCAGGGACTCTTGAGTACCTAAGGGGCATTTGGGGCAGCATAGTTGTTCGCTTTGCATTACGCATTTTCTCTCAGCCATTGGCTTGAGTCGGCTTTGACAGCGGCTTATGCTTCGTAATTTTCGCTCACGTGTTATGCCCGTTGGCCATCGATATCGTGTGCATATTCGTGACGGTCGCTTGCATCCCGAGCATGTGTCTCCAATCCGGAATGCTGCGTCATTCGAAACGCATGTCGTCTGGCCTGATCGAGAATACCAGCGACTCAGTATGCCAGGTCACGCGGGCGCTCAGAAGACGAATGGCTGTCTTCTAGCATGGAGCTCTGAAAGCTACGCAATATATCGTTGTCGCTTTCACAGGTCTTTGCCCGAAAGACCGCTGTGGATAATTGCTTTATACTGCCTACGCTATCGTACAGCAGCGCGAGTCTACTGGACCGCTCTTTTAACCGCACATATCATCATTTCAGGGATGCTCAAGAACAAACTGTGGCTCGAATCGTAGGTTTCAATCGTGACATTGACTCCAGCATCTCTGACAGCTTTGATCTGCCTATCTTGCCATTCCAAAAATAGTATATTGTCCTTGGTCGCCCTTAAATACGTGGTGGGAATGTGCCTCCAGGCCGCGTGGGTAACTTGATCCGTCATAGCAGATGCACTCTGGCGAACCAGCAGAGCTTCCATCTCTTTCGCAAGTACGAGATCGAGGTCAGCATACAACAGCTACACCAGGTCTTCGCAGAGGAATGTCGTTCTTATCTCCTTGTCGAACTCGACTGGATCGGGAACCGGCCGCGGAAGGCTTGCGCCCCCGACGCTCTCGCCTTCTTGCAGCATGAAGCCGCACATGTAGATCAGACGGATGACGCCGCCACTCTGCCCTCCACCGGTACGTTCGTGGATTGATAAGCCTTTGATAGCCTCTGCGCCAACCGCGCCTCCGTAGGAATGAAGGAGCATCACTACTTCGCGTGACCGTGTAACCAGAGCAGTGACTTCCCTCCGTACTTCCTCGACGTCGCTGAACAAATTCGCATTGAGGCGCTTGGACTCGTCGCATGTTGGCAGAAGAGGACAGACCACTTCGAACCCAGCGTCTTCAAGCTGCCTGATGAATGCGGCATAGTGTTTAGGAATATGCCAAGCGCCATGAATCAGCATTATCGCATGCTTCCTGTGCGACATGGCCAAGGCAAATTCGAAATGAACTTGTTCGGGAAATCGACTGAATTAGTCACAGCACCTCCCAAGAAAAAGACCAGATGAGTTGAAGTTGAAACGCGTAATCACAGGCTAATGAGATAGGTACGCGTTCCCAATCCCATCACCGTCATCAATGTGGGATAATTAAGCGTTTCTACTACAGCGGCACAGCGCTTACGGATTAAAAAGCCACTTCGTCAGTGAAAATCATGCAAGCATTACTACTGAGATAGTGGCACAAAGTGCTGATACTTCAATGTCCACAAGGACTCGCAAGAGAGAGCAATGGCTGCTGAACCAAAACATTGTTTTACCGGTATCGCCGCTAAAATATAGTTGGACATTGACCATGGCTTGTATTGAGATGGATTGCGATTGCTGCGACTTCCTTCGACTTCCCTCGACTGGATCTCCGCTCCGAAAAGGCAAAGGCTGGTGGATTATCAAGCAATGCTTTACTAAAACCAACCATTTCGGCGTTCTGCATTCTCTCCTCACGCGATCAGATTGAGACAGAACTGCAAGACTCACACGAAACACCTTACTGACGATGATTGCATTCATGTTTCAAACAATGAAGTAGAACTGATACCATTTCTCACTACTGACACCTAGGCTTGCGTAGATCCAGATATAATATGCTGGCTTGGACAGGGGCGCTCGATGCTTGTAAGCCTCGTTCGTTCCGGGTTACTGGGGGATATGTTGCCACATTATACTTTTTGTAGGTTTATATACAGCGTTCACAGTCGATATCCGGGCTATTGCCCCATTCTCTTTCTGCCAGCCCTTCGACCACCATATCGCCATGACGTATTCCGGGTTCCAGCTCTAAAACTACAACTTCGTTCTCTTGACCAGGTTTGACGATTGTTCCCGGGAGATACAGAGACTGCTGCGGCCCAACGTACCAGTACCGACCTAAGTTAAATCCATTCACCCAAACGTTCCCTTTGAGACCGTTCGGAACCGCAAGGTATGTATCTCGTAGTGCTGGGTTGTTGGAAGATTCCGAGGCGTTCATGCGAAAAGAACCACGGTAGAAGATAGGAGGAATACCACTCTTGACTCCGGATGTACTGTTATAGGACGGGATACTTGCTCCTGTCACATCATTCAAGGGCAAGGGGTACATATCCCAATCCTCAACGATTGCTCCGCCAATGGTCACATTGCCAAGGATACCTTTATAAGGATCCTGTAGGTAATTTCGGTAGGGATTGCCGCGCGAATAGTAATCTACGCGGCCAAGGTTCTCAACCAATAGCTGCAGTTTGTCTCCAGGCTGCAACTTCACACTTACGTTGAGTGGATGCTGATACTGGCTATCGATGATGCCTTGACGGACCGAGTTTACATAGACCAAAATCCTGTCTCGAGCACGATCTCCCGGTTGAACATCTCCGCTTACAGTAGCATTGCTAACGTGCTCATACAGTGTGAACCCATATGATTGGCCAAGCGCTTCCATAGTAAGAGGATATTTGCTTGTCGTTTTGTTGCCCAAGGTGTCAAAGACGGATGCACCAGGCAACAACGTGACCTCCGGAATGGAAGCACGAGGAAGATTCGAAGGGACACTAGGAATGCTACCATTGGCGACGTATTTTTGAAAAGTGTTGCGCAGTGTGAAGTACAAGTCCGTTGTACGGCCACTTTCATCCAGCGGTGCTCCATAATCATAGCTCGTCGTAAAGGCTGTTGTTCGGTTTTGCCATAAGGCACCATTGCCGAACCCGAAATTGGTTCCACCATGGAACATGTAGAGGCTAATCGAAGCTGATGCGTTTCCGAGGACGTAGTCTATGTCCTTAACAAATTGTTCAACGTCGCCTGGGTTGCCCACCGTCGTATTGTGTGGATTATCAGATCCCCACTGATCTGGAGCCCATGTATAATATTCGCCGTCCAGAAGAGGTCCGAGTTCGGTTGGGTCCGTAATGTACGTTTCACGAGAGGTGAATCCGCTAGAGGGGTCGCCGTCGATTTCTGCCAGAACGGTATGCACTTGACCTCCTTCGAGCGTCCAATCCACACCGCCATCGTTGGTGTACAGGACTGTTTCGAAGTTGGCTCGCAGTATATCCTTCAGCGCAGAGGTGTAGTTGTGGTCGTCTCCAAACGATCCATACTCGTTTTCAACCTGGACCATCAGAATTGGTCCACCGCGCGTAACTTGAACATCACGAATGTCATTAGCAAGATTTTCGATGTAACTCTTGGCAGCGCTGAGAAATGGGCCATTATTTGACCGCACCACCAGATCAGGGACTTCAGCCAGCCAAGCAGGAAAGCCGCCCCATTCCCGTTCACCACAGATGTATGGCCCGGGTCGCAGGACAACGTTGAGGCCTTCTTCTTGGGCAATGCGAAAGTATGAAGCGACGTCATTGGCTTCATCAGCACCGGTCCAGTTCCCTTGGGTCGGCTCGAGAAGGTTCCAATATACATATGAAAAGATAGTGTTTAGTCCCATTGCTCTGGCTTTGGACAAACGGTCCCTCCAGTAAACAGAAGGGATGCGCTGCGGATCCATTTGTCCTCCGATAATTTGGTATGGTTCCCCATCAAGCAGGAAGGTGGCATTATTGTATGTGAAGGACGTGTTTGTTGTTGTCGATGATGAAATAGCCGATGAGGATGGGACGGCCAAAGACTGTTTTACCAACCAAAGCAAAGAAACAAATAGCGTTGATATTGATAATGCCATTCTAAAAAGGGAGTCCTGTGGTATTCATTATCTTATCGTAATGCTCACTGATTCGCTATTCGTGGCACAGCTTTGCGCCTCTCTTCTTTTCACTTGACTTTGAAATATTGCAAGTCAAATTCTTCACGAAAAGAGAACGACTCCAGGAGGAGACTGCCGTTCTGATATCAGCCATCCTCGATTGGGCAAGTCAAGAGGGGGCATCAGAGGATCTACAAGTATCCGGGAATAGGCAGTGGTGGAACGCAGGGAGTTGCGCAACGAATGCTGGCAGCATGGTGGCAAGCGTCAACGTTACATTGGCAGGTCTTGAACGATGTCAAGTCAGTCTAGATGCAAACCGTACCAGGTCTTGAACAGGGACGCATTTAGGAGGTAGCTTAGTACGGCTAAGATCGGATACTTGGTCGGCCATTTTCACTCCGAAAACCCGAAAAGTGACATCACTTTTCCTCGGGTGTAATGACCTCTTTTCTCTTTTACTTGATTTAGGTACTACTCAAGGTATCGATAGAGCATCGTACACGGTAGAAGTCGAGGCGTCAGAGGTCGTACTCAAGTGTCGTGGCACAAAACATTGACTTGATTCAACCAACGCGTAGGATATGATTTCAATATCCTACTATCTATTCCCGAAGAATTGTCTATCACTTATCTCAAACTACCCTATCATCAGGTTTTACTGGTCCTGAGTTTTCTCCGCTCCGGTACAAGTACAATCTCAAGTTAGATACGAATGTCAAAGATCCATGCAAAGTCATTGTCATACTTATCATCCAGAACTACGCTTGTCCATCCTCGCATTGGCTTTCCCACTTGCAAAAATTTCAATTTAAATCATCCACATACCCGACGCCCGACGCTGTAGCATGGCCAACTTTGTGATCACTTTTCCATGATTTAACGTCGATCCAACAAGATTCGAGCCTTTTCAACACCGACCAAGGGCAACGAAAGGTGTACAACATGCTATACCTTTGGTTACTAGCTGCTGTGGCATTTCTCGTTGGCCAATCATGTAGTGGCATACACTCCTTTGGTTATCTTGCCGTAGATTAACATTTTGAGTAGCAGAAAGACTCGTCGGCATTCCGACAGTCCCTTATACAGCCTCAGGAAACGACCACTATCTTCTGGCATCCACAAGATCGATAGTCGTAGACAAAAATTATGCGTGGAGCTCGGATAGCCGAGGTCAAACCCTGATTCCTCCGACTCTTACAGAGTTCGCAAATACTTTCGCAGCAGACTTGAGAGAATCAGCCGGGATCAACGCAAATGTCTCAATAGATGATGGCTGTCCTGAACAAGCCATATTTTTAACGATCGGAAATCCTGAGAACTACACGAATGCTGCCGGGAAACAAACCTCTGAGGGGTATTCGCTTTCTGTCTCATCATCCCGCATTACCATCACAGGAGCTAGCCCGCTTGGCGTTTGGTGGGGAACTCGCACCATCCTACAACAGGCTGTGTTATCCTCTGGCTCAATCCCATCTGGGTCTGGCGTTGACTCCCCGGGATGGGACACAAGAGGTATGATGCTTGATGCTGGGCGTCATTATTATCCGCCGGAGTTCTTGACGGAGATTTGCTCATACATGTCATTCTTCAAACAAAACACTTTTCACGTTCACCTCAGTGACAATCTCTACAACAATGTTGATCTTTATACCCGTGAGCGATCTTTGAGCTTATATGCACGATTCCGCCTGTGGTCAGATTCTCCATCGTTGGCAGGCCTGAACAAGTACAAGAACGAGTCCTACACAAGACAACAGTTTGACAAGCTCCAATCGAAATGTGCAGCTCGCGGAGTCACAGTCATCCCGGAGATCGAAGCGCCTGGCCACGCTCTTGTAATCGTACAATGGAAGCCTGAACTCGGACTCCAGGATCTCAGCCTGCTTAACATCTCTCAGCCAGAGACGATACCAACAATGGAGTTGATTTGGGACACATTCTTGGAATGGTTCCATACGAAAACCGTGCATATTGGAGCAGACGAGTACACTGGTCCCGCCAATGACTACAACAGATTCGTAAACGCAATCTCAGGCTACGTTGATGAAGTTTCCAACAAGTCCATTCGCATTTGGGGAACTTTTCCTCCCAACTACACTGAAGGATACATCAATGTCTACAAAAATGTCTCAGTACAACACTGGGAATATTTCGAAGACGATCCGTACTATGATTATATCCTCAATGGATACCCTGTGGTGAATTCAGATGATGCCTTCTATGTTGTAAACAAATATTCGGGCAGTTATCCTCAGTCGGTCAACCTTTCACGGACATTCCACGGAGATCCAAATGACGGCCACGGTTTGTGGTATCCGTACATATTCAACATGAACAACGACACCGACAACCCATCCAGATCAAACCCTCTTGTCCTTGGAGAAATCGGTGCGTTATGGAACGACTACGGTCCAAATGCATCAGTCTATACGGAAGCGTATTATGCGTGGAGAGAAGGCATCCCAGCATTAGCTGACAAGCAGTGGGGAGGTGACCTAACCGAGTCTGAGTTCTATCCTGCTTTCTCGAAACTCCATCCTTCCATACCTGCGCAGAACTTGGATAGAAGTATCTCCTCTAAATCACCGACGATTGTGCAATACTCGATTTCTCCGTCAAATGATAGTCAAACGAGTGCTGGGCTTGTACAGATATCGGATATGTCGGGAAATGGATACGATGCGGAGACGTCCTGTGCATTTACCAGTAGGGGGTCATTGGCCATAAATTCGTCGTGTTCGTTCGCTACTCCATTGTCTTCCAAAGGTAGAAATTATACTTTGACCCTGTCTGTCCTTGTCGACAAGCTGGAAGATGCGACCAACGCAACTATAATATCTGGATCGGACTCTTCCTTGATGCTGACGCCGAACATTACACTGTTCGCATCTGGAAATTACTACAGGCTCAATTCCTCACTACCGTTAGGCAAGCCGTTGGACCTTACAATCATTGGAAAAGGAAATCAGACTTTTGCCAGAATTTCAGGCGTCGAACCAATTGGCAATACCTCAGATACGCAAGAGTTTCTGACTCAGATAGGAATTAACGGCGAGTATTTTGTGTGGGCTCCCATGGCAATCGAGGCACCACTAAGGCAGATTGGAGGCCAAGCGTCAGGCTGGACTGGGGAACTATTGGGGATGAACCTGACCTCTGAATCGTAGTTTGATCGGCGCCGAGAAGAACACTGACTTCTGGTCAATACGTAGCACTGAAATTAATGTAATTTGGGGAGAAGAATAATACTGCGAGGAGTTGATAAAGCAACGCTCTCCTATTCAATATGTTGAGTTTGAATGGCTGGGCCCCGACGAGCTTTTTTTGCTGTGGTGAAGAATCATAGCGGACGTGACCCATCAAGGAGTCGCGTTGTCCGCCTCGGGACTGATTAGGAGGGTATAGAGTCCAGTCATTGTAGCTCAAGCCTGGGAACCTCCAACGTGTGGATAAAATAGACGTTGTCAGAATAAGATGAAAAGTTTAGGCCCATGTCTTCTTCCAAAGTGAAAGCGGAATCGAGCTCAAAAGATTAGATGTGACATGGAAATAGTATTGTGCGGCAAAATGAGACCGGTAGTCGTTAGGTACTAAGAAATAATTAACATTCTTTAAAATCTCACCGGTCTAAATACGTAATGATCGAAGGTACTCTGAACCGGCGAAACCCATCTAACAGGATCTTTGCCTTGTGAGTTAGAATACAGCGCTTGTGTTTCTCACAAGATAGGTGGAATGAAGTTGCCGATGTACCTTGACAGGCAGCTTTGGAGACTGTATAAGGTATCGCTCCGAAAGTGAGAGTTCGGTGGTTGGCTAGCAGCTCCACCGAAGGTGAAGCAACACGTCAACGCAAGTCTCAGAGATCTCTGCGGAAAGAAAAGGTAGAAGACAGTGTGTTGAATCAATTGTGTATTTAGTACAGAGTATTTTATATGAATCGGATATCATCTCGAACTTCCCCCCTTGCCCGAGAAGAGTTTTCCGGCGAGTCTACTGCTCTACGGTAGCAGATGCTCAGAAGCCAATGGACATATACATGGGATAAATTATTCACGTGTTCTCATGCTAAGCAAGACATCTCCTCTCCGTGCAAAGCGCCCATTCCTATCTTAGCCTGCTCATCTTTCTAAATGATTTTCCGGTGAAGCTTCAAGGCTAACGTACCACAGACCCTGTAAATTGGAAGCTTCCGATGCCAAAGAACTTCACTCTTTACCTATCTTGTTTAAAGCAGCAGTGCCTTAGGCACTTGCACTTGGCTGCTTGGTGGTCAGCAAAGCCTATGTGCTCACCTCTTTGATGATATGGAATGGAGGTGCAATGACTGGATGCTCGGTTCGAAGCAATTCCGGAACCCACCCGATAAGCTGTACGAGGGATGGACGTACAATGCCTATCTCAGATGCTGTACCCCGGCACCTGGACGGGGCTGGACCTCGTTCTGCATAGGCGGTGTTTTCCATCCCGACTTGCGTTCGGCGGCCACGGAATCATTTCGACCTTCCTAAACCGTCAGTTACCTGATACACCCCTGCTGCGAACAGGTTGACCCTGTTATGTGGCAGACGAAAGATTTATTACGCACCCTCATTCCTCAAACATGGCACCGTTAGTGCGGCACAGAGGTTGCATTCCACTCCGCTTTTACCATGGCGTATAGAAAGACCCATCTGGTTAAAGAAGAGCACGAGATCGAATCCCCAACTCCGTTAGCAACTCAGAATGGAATCGCAAGGTATCATGATGTGGACGTCTTTGGCCATGAGGAAGATCACGATGTTTGTTGAAGATTCAATTGGGTTCTCCTCACTCATGCTGACTTCCAGGACCTTAGATCAAATACAAGACGCTGTCTTGGCAATCCGTTGCTGCCCTGATGATCGCAGAGATTGTTAGCAATGGCATGCTATCCCTACCCTCGTCCTTAGCCGTTGTAGGGATCGTGCCAGGCGTCATCCTAATCACCTTCCTCGGTATCTTTGCGACCTACACGTCATGGCTGTTGGTTCAGTTCAAGCTACGGCATCCCGAAGTTCACAACATGGTGAGGACACTTCCATCTCCAATTCAAATGAGGCGGCACATGCTGATTGGGGACAGGGCGACGCCGGCTACATTCTCTTCGGTCCCATCGGCCGCGAAGTCCTCGCCTTTGGCACCGTTGTGTTCGCCATCTTTGCCACTGGTAGCCAGTTACTGGCGGGTCAGATTGCACTGGGTGCTCTGACTGAAAACAAGCTCTGCCTCATGCTATACACCGGTATCTTTACTATTCCTGTGCTCATTGGCAGCTTTCCTCGTAAGCTCGATCATCTCTCCTGGCTTGGCGTCCTCGCCTCTGTGTGCATCTTGCTGTCAGGTGTGGTGGGCATGATTGGCGCAGGCGTACATCCTACCCCGAATAGGCACGTGGATGTGGCGCTTTCCTCTTCTTTTTACAATGCTTTCTTGTCTATCACGAACCCCGTCTTTGCTTACGCTGGTCATTTCATGTTTTTTGTCTTGATCTCTGAGATGAAACGGCCTCAGGATGCAATGAAAGCAGCATACACCCTACAGGGGTTTGCCACGACCTTTTACGTCGTCTTTGCCGTAGTGGTTTACGTTTACATCGGACCCACGGTCGCTTCTCCAGCGCTGAGTAGTCTGCAAACGAAGTGGATGAAGGCCGCATTCGCCATTGCGATTCCAAATTTCTTGATTGGCGGGAGCTTGTACTCGCACACGGCGAGCAAGCTGTTCTTCGTGAGGATTTTCAGGAACAGTGAGCATCTTCATTCTCACACTGTCTTGGGATGGTCTGTTTGGGCGGTCCTCGTCGTGGTCATGAACGCCGCTGCGTTCGTGTTGGCGGTGGGCGTACCTATTTTCAATTACCTAGTTGGACTCTCGGCCTCTCTCTTTGCAGCTTGGTACACATATGGAATCGCGGGTGCCTTTTGGCTACATGATGCGTATCATGATGGCGACGGCTGGCGAGAGTGGAAGAGAAGATGGCCTCAGGCGGTGTTGTCAGCGTTGACCTTTCTGGCTGGCGCCTTTATATGCGTTGCTGGGATGTATGCAAGCATCAAGGGGATTATAAACGCTTACGACAGCGGTACCGTGCCTCCAGCATTCAGCTGCTAGGGCTATACTTGAATGAAATAACTCGAAAAGACAAACTTTAAGTTGAACCGAGGCTATAAATTGTAGACGGTGTTACGCTCACGACTCGACTTGTGATACCTATTCATGTTAGAACAGGAAGCACCCTTCCGGAACGCGGAAAGTCAATGTCAACCACGAAAATAGCTTTACGCACTGTGGAGAGGACCTCAGCGGACAGAGCTACAGTAGTTACGGAAGATTTATTGCTTAGAAGCTTAATGCCTACTTATGCCTGCTTGTATCGAATTGGAAATTATCTAATTTGTTTTGTAGCACGATAAAGGCCATAGCCACTTTTTTGGGGAAACAAGGAACCTTATAAAAGCCATTCCCTTGATTGATGTTCAGTGCCATGAATTTAGTTCCAACCCTTTCGCTCAATCTTTGGCGTCGAGGTCGTGATTTCCACCATTCCTGTAAAGCGCAATTGGCAGCATCGCTCGAGTCTGAAGTCTGTGGTCGAAGCAGGGGGCAAAAGCGGCTGTGAAACGAGCTTCTATACTCTGAATTCAGCCTGGCAAGTTGGTGGTCATACGGTCTAGCGAGCTGGTGATCGTAGGGTCCGGTGAGCTGGTAGTCATACGGTCCGGCGAGCTGGTGGTCGTACGGTCTAGCGAGCTGATGGTCGTACAGCTTAGTGTCGCACGGTCTGGCGAACTGGAAGCCGTAGGGTCTGGCGAGCTGGTGGTCGCAGTTGTCGTCCATCCTTATCATCCAAGAAGCGTTCAGGGGTGTTTCTCCATGTCGGGGCCGGTATGAGATAGATCACACAAGCTTAGCGACCGCAAAATAACCTTTATTCTCAACAACTCCGCGATTTCTGACGACGGCGGTGTACTTGACAACCCACTGGGGTTCGACCTCACCTTGGAGGCCTTCTTCCTTTTCAGACCCAGTCAATACACCGGCGCTCTTGTCACCAGGACCCAGCAGCTCACGCAGAGTTCCTCGTGGCAGTATGTTCGTGCAGTCATTGTGCGTGAACAGCTCTATCTGCTCTTGCTTCGCATACAGGATCAGGGGCTTCGGTACAACGCAACAGTCACGTACGTTGATCTGGTCGACAGACGGGCGGACCGAGGTCTTTGGGAGGAATTTTGCCAGTCGTTGTGTGCCAAACTCTGCTAAACCAAGCCTTGCAATGATGCCTTCTTTGTACAAATCTTCAAGTGCTTGCCATGTCTCCACCATCACGTCAAGATCCTCTGCAGGTATGCCGTTGGGACTCGAACGGCCGGATACCGCGTCGTCTGACATTTCTTCTTCCTCTTCATCGTCAGCGTCGAAAGTTACACCCGGGAAGGAAGCAATGAGAAGATCAATGGATGGGACGTGCAACTCTTTGAGGACGAGGTCAATAGCTTCCCATGTGTGTGCACGTCTTTGTGATGTCGGCGCATCTGGCAGATAGAACAGTTTAACAGTTATGTCATATTGCGGTCTCTCTTCGGCGAGGCCAGAATGCGAAAAGTCAATCTTTGGAATAAACAGATCAGACCCCTCTTGTGAAGTCCATGCCTTATGCGACGAGCCAGTATCGCGAGTGGTGTCGTTGCTGTGGTCTGGTGAAAAGGTTCGCTGTGATGCAATAATGTTCTCCCGCAAAGCAGTCGTGAGTTCAGTATTGGACTTCTCAAATGTAGCTCGCCGAATTACCGAAGGGCCTCCTCCCATGATATTGCTTGTATCCCTTCATCAGCATCCTGGTGCTTGTGTACGCGTGAAAATACGTACGATGTGGAAAGAATGAGCTTCATAATGGCCAGGCTATTGGCGATCTCATGTACCAGTTATCAAGGAAATTGGTTGTTCATCAAGTCGCCAATCATTCGTTTCTTGCGTGGGAGTTTTGCGGATCAAAGCTTTGGCAAAATCCACCGAATGGAAACCATCACCGCTTTTTCCACACATCTACTCCAAAATCCTCTACTCCACCACAGCCTTTTTCCGGAATCGATGGCAATCAAGTCCGTTGATAAGGTTTCCGGTCGTATAAGAAATCACGCTAATCTATTCAGGTATCTCATTCTTCTTTCACGCCAGGGCAAAGTGGTAAGTTGATCCTAATCTTCCTTAGCCACCCAGCACTCACCAGCAAAATGCTTAGCGACTGGCGAAATGGTTTACGACGCTGTCACCTAAGGAAAAGGCAAAGATTATCAAGGATGTCTCCCAGCTGGTCCTAGCACGTCGAACTCGAATGTGCAATTTCCTCGAATACAAAGGTATAGCTTCACGTCCTTCAACTTTAAAATCCACAATCACTAACATGAGTATCAAAGATACCAAAATCGTGTACCGACGCTATGCTTCCCTTTTCTTCATCGCCGGCTGTGACTCCACCGACAATGAATTGATCACGCTTGAGATTGTTCATCGCTATGTTGAACAGATGGACAAATACTACGGAAACGTATGTGAATTGGACATCATCTTCAACTTCCAGAAGGCATACTTCATACTTGACGAGCTACTCCTCGCTGGTGAGATGCAAGAAAGCAGCAAGAAGAACGTCCTGCGGGTCATTGGTCAGCAGGATAGCTTGGAAGACATGGAGGTAAGATTTAAGTTTTCTCTTCACAGCTCCAATTTATCAAACTGTGATCTACCAAATTATATCACCAGTTCAATTTTGAAAAGAAACGAAATATCTTGCTTCTCAATGCTCTTAGTACTGATATATGAACTATCACGGCCAGGTTGAGGACGAAGGCGTGACAAAGATCATGTAATCCTCGAACTCCTCTGATCGTCCTATACTTTCTCGAGGAAATTAGCAGCGTTCAACACGAATCAGCTCTGGAACTCTCATAAACTCTTACTGACCTTGAGACTTTGCATTCACAACAGGAAGAAGAGGTGATTACAGAAGAGATGCGGAAACAAGGCATCATCTAGCCGCGCCCTTGGAAGCATTTTGTTCCTGGTATGATGCCTAAGAAGAGAATCGAGGACAGCAGGTATTGAAGAAGATCACAAGACAGAGGATACCCTTGGCGTTGACGGAATACATTGGGCCCCTTTGCCCTCTTAAGGCGCTTCCTCGATGAGCGCTCATATGGAATCTTCCGGGAAGGAGGGTTCCCTTCCATGGAACTCTTGCTTTGCGACTTAGTAGCATAATCAGATGCGAAAAGCGTGTATAGTAAAAAGTTCATATGTATTGCTACCACAATTTCAATACTCAACAGCAACTGGTGTTGCTTCTTCTGGATTACTGGGAAGTACTTTTGGTGCACTACTGAGTTCAATCAGGATCAAATCGCCGGTTGACGAATATGAAGCCTTGTGCTAGACGATTGCATCTCTTGGAGGCTTGGACCTCAATCAACGCGTCGCGAGTTTTCAAGTACAAGATGTTGATGGAAGAGGTGATGCGATCAAGCAAGGTCGTATCATTAAGCCTGTCGCCACAATGTGCACGAAATTTATCGCGGATTGGTGTTGGTTGAGGAAGAAAAGAGAGCCATCTATCGAACTCCACCCTCGGCGATTCTGGGCACAGCGCCGGCCGCTATCATCTGGCCAATCACGTTGGCTGTCGGGGCAACGCCGCAGACCTCCGCGCGCAGACGTCAACTCGCGACCACCTCGTCTCACCTTATGAATTACATCCACCATCAAGGTCTTCATCATGTTCGCTGTCGCCGTCGCCCCTTGCTGCTAGACGTGCCGCGTCTGGCTTGCGCAATGTATGACGATCGCTCCTGCAGCCAGCTGTGAGTAGGTCGGTTGCGCATTGCCTTGCTACAGAAGCTACACCCTCAATACACGTCCAAGCACACAAGGCGCGCCCAGGCGCGAATGCAACACGGCGCTTGTTTACCGAAGACTCGTCTACTGGACGCACAATCTCGTTGAAGCCTGATCAGAAACTCTATCCTCACCATCAACATAAAGCCGCATACGAACCACGAACCATGAAGGTAAGCAACTGAATATATTGTACTTTCGACGAGGCGGTTTTACTAGGAGTTGAACCCACACTCCACTCCATTGTCTTTTCCTCACCTCTGATACTCTGTTGCTAACACGAGCTTGTAGTATGTTCCTTTGCAGTCCTTCGAGGCCGTCGCTGGCGCCCTAAATTTCGAAACGCCTGAATGTCACGTAACTGGCGGCTGCGATCTCTATACCACGAAGGCTACCGGAACTGATAAAAAGTTATACAAAACCATTGATTCCACCATCGAATCGCATCATGATTCGCTCCTCCGCCTGGCTGATTCAATCTCTCCTCCCTACAAAGAATCTCTCGCAGAGTCCATAAGAGCATCACGCGCAAGCCCGTTTGGTGATCTTCGTCAGACTTCCTCTCGTCGCACCTTTGCTTATCTAATCGCGACATTGAATACAAGCCATCCCGACTATGATTTCTCACACATCCTGCGCCCAACGGACTTCCGACAGGAGAAGTCGCTGTCTCGGGTTATCGCAACAATCGATAGTACTCTTGAGAACCTGCGCCCACGTCTTGCTGGCTATTACCCAGGCGCAGCCTTCACACTATCTGCTGGAGGCTCTAAGATCTGGGGCCCTCGGATGTGGAGAACAATAGACGAAGAAATGGACTTACGGCAGTGTTCTATCTACTGCTACACTCCAGAGGAAGACCCTTTCGATGGCGAGGATGCGGCGATCTGGAACTTGGCCTACTTTTTTTTCAACCGATCCTGGAAGCGAGTTTGCTATCTACATCTACGAGGTATGAGCGCTATGAGCCAATCACCCATTTACCGCCCATCGTCGCCCATCGGTGGGAAACGCGAAGCATCACCATCAGGCGATTCAGTGAATGATGGCGCTAGAAAGCGAGCCCGGTTCTGGTTCGGTGATCGTGTGAAACATGTTAGTGGAGGTTGGGCTGACGATGAAGATGAGGTAGAGTATAATCCGTATAGTACTCGGTATGGAGACGACGACGAAGATTGGGATACGGGAGAAATCATTGAAGATGGTTACACGACTGACTACGACTACGAGGACGAAAGCGATTACGTTATTTCTCGCGAGACGAGCGTAGTGAGAGCGATGAGCGAGCATACTGTTGAGAGCATGGAGGTTTGATGGATCTGAAAGGCCTTTCCGCGTTCCACCTGAGTTTCTTTGCGATTCTTTCAGTTTGTTTTTCGGGGTAAAGGCGGACTCTGGCGTTTTCGGGCCGGTGGGAGCGGCTTGACCGTCAGCTGCCTTGTGAGATACCCCTTGAATGACGTGGACGAAACATGCTTCTTTACTTGTTTTCGCTGTGTGGTATTTTTCGGTCGGTGAGTTGCTGGTCTGGAGCTGGTGGTTTTATGGTGAGGAACGTTTGTTCCTCTTGCTGTACTTAACATGCCGCTATGCGTACCTAATGAAGTACCTTGAAAACTCAATCGACAATATGGTTTCATCGAGACATTCATGCTGCGTGCACTGACTTGCTGACTCTTGAACTGTTCGATTCATCCCGTTTCCATTTTCATGTGCTCCTCCAATCTATATCTGACAGCCAGCCGTCCTTAGAATCTTAGACTCACCCAGTCAATGCACAATTCGCTACGGAAATCACAACGGGTCCGTTCGCGTAGATCTAATCTAGCAGCCGACTAGAAGAATCGTTTTAGATGAAAAGAGACAGAAGAAGGCTTAGTTCACATTGACTGGATTATGTGACTATTCAATACTTTTATTCAGTCTACATCTGTAGGGGAGGGAGAACTCCGCGCAACTACATTTCCCTGTTATGGAGAATCACATGGCAGATAAATGTATCTATGATTAGAACAAGTCCCACCGCGCGTCTCAACAACGTGAATCATCAAGTCTCGAATCATCCCACCATACTCCTCTTCCTCCCCCTCAATCTCACGTCCTCCAGCCGTCGCAACACCTCCTTCCCTCCCTTGTAGGCACCGCCATACGCCTCCAACACGCCACGAAACAGCTCCTCCGCCGCCGGATGCGTCGCCGCGAACGCCCGCTCCAGCACGTACAGATCGACCGCCTTATCCTCGTCCTGCGCCGTCTGCACCGCGAGACCGAAGTCGAGCAGCGTGATCGTGCCCGCCAAGAACGCCGGAGGAGGAGACGGGTCTGTGCTCGTGGAGGAGGTGGCGGTGGTGGTGGTGGTGGTGTTGGAGGAAGGTGGTGGGCGCAGCATGAGGTTGCTGGTGGTAAGGTCGCCATGGACGACGCCGATGGAGTGGAGCTGGCCGATTGTGAGGCCGATGCGATGCATGAGGTCGGAGAGCTGCTCGTTGCGGTGGTGCTGGTCGTTGTCGTCGTTGAGTGGGAGGGCGGAGTCAGAAGGTGAGGTGGAAGCGGGCGCGAGGAAGGCGTCGAGGCATTTGCGAACGGTCCAGCCGGGGATCCATTCGAGGAGGAGCCATCCTGCTGTGGAGCAGAGCGTTTGTTAGATATTTGGAGTCTTAGAGGAGATGTAGCTTTCTTCAGGAAAGTGTAGCTTCGGGAACATCTTATGTTACTTACCCTCCCAGTCTGCAGCTAACACTGCCGGGACTCTAACGCCTTCTTTTCGGCATCTGACAAGTACTCGCGCTTCAGCTAAGATCCTCTGCCTTGTTAACCGTTTGTCAAGGGTAGGATGGCGATAGGGTTTGGACGGTCGGTATTTTAATGCGCATGGTGTAGAAGGTGTGAGGAAGGAGGTACGAAAGACCAGGGCTTCAGCTCCCTGTGTTAGTAAGGCTGGAGCGGCACTTTGGTCTTGAGACGCGAACGAATTGAATGGTGGAGGAAGAGAGACTTGGTTACTGGTTTCAGCCATGGCAATTTCTGCGGGGTGTGATGGAGGGGCTGTCCAATTTTACAGTTCGACAATCTTTTGAAGACAAATTGAGGCAGTCTTCGAAGCAGTTTCTTTCGATCCATTTGAGGGATTGATCCACCAAATAGTTTTGACACAAGCGGGGATAAGGCTAGGTTTGAGCATGATTGGATCAATATGTGAGATATCGGTGCAACCCCTTTCTATTAGTTTGAATCCTACAAATGGAAAAGTTCATCCTAGTTTACATCAGTGCTTTTAGGTCGCGGAAGAGCAGATCGACCTAGCACGCTCTGAACAACGGCGCTAAGTCTTAAGGCCAGCAAGAGCGAGTGCTGATTTGGTTCGTCTAAGGAACCAGAGCCATTTCCATGACTTCAGAACGTATGCTTGAAGCCAGGCTGCTTTGATATTAGCACAGATTCTGCAGAGCATGTTTGCTGTCTTACTGTTCCCTCGATCACTTTTCTTCCCTGGGCCTGTCGCCTGTTTGCCCATGCGAAATAGGCAGAAAAGATTGCAACCAATGCAATCATCAAAATATGCGAACTGTGGAACCAATCAGTATCGATGGCAAAGATACCACAGAAGCGCTACTCAACGAACCCTATAGAAACCCAAACAGCTGTTTCGTATCTTGGTGCCTCGTTTTGTCGAACAATAAAACTCCCTGCAATACCGCCTGCACCGTTGCAAGCCGTGACTACTGCCGCAGTGAATGCCCTCTTCCACTGACCAACGATATTGTTTGCCTGATATGCATTCAAGGCCGCCCAGTTGCTCACATAAGCTCCAGTGGCTAGATATGTGCCTATGTAGCGTACAGTGACCTGACTGGCAAACCCAAACATGCAGAACCCGGCAATGAGACATACCGAGTTGAACACGATGACGGGCCCGCGAAGCCTCCATCTGTCTCCGACCAAGGATGAGAAGATGACTGGAATAATGGCCCAATAATAGGGTGGAGCCGACAATAGAATACTCTTGTTCTCGCTGAACCCCATTCCTCCCTGAAGGATTATAGGGAGAAAGTAGGAAAGACAAGTTGAAACGATGTTCATAAGGAAAAACATGCAACAAAAGCCATAGATCTTGACATCCTTGACATGTACGAGCACTTTTCCAAAGGAAAACTTGTCGGCTTCCACATCACCCCTGTCTTTTTGGATGCGTCGTACTGCAAATTCCGTTTCGCCCTTGTTGAGGAACATAAAGCTTTGGTCCGCATTTTCAGGGAAATCGACAATCCACCAATACGTGATGAAGCCGAGAACACACGAGATCAAGCCTTGCACCAAGAACATCCATCGCCAGCCAGCGAGACCGGCTTTCCCGTCAAGGTGATTTAAGCCAAAATTAAGAATGCCGCCCGTCGCCAACACAAAGACTTCTCCACTCTGCAGATATGCAAATCGCAGTTGTTGCTCTGAACGGGTATACCACGTACTAATGAGATATGTGAGGCCAGGGTATATTCCCGACATTGCAATTCCCAGCAATACTCTTAAAGCGATCATTTCTTTCCATGTGTTGATAAATGCCGTGCACATGGTGATTAGTCCAAAGGCAAAAGTGATCAGACTGAACCATATTCGCGGTCCAAAAATCCGCGATGCTATCGTAGAGGGAAGTTGGAAGGCAATACTGGCAATTGTGAAAATGAATATAGAAACCGAGTAGCGATTGCCATATAGCTGAAGGTCAGAGAGCATCGACGTGACAGAAGCAGATGAAATGACCCCCGAATCCAATAGATTCAGACTGCAAAGAATGCCAGCTATCGTGCAAAGACGCAAATCGACTTTCCGGACCAGCTGCCGTTCCAGAATCGCTTCCAAATGATCATCTTGGTCTCGCGAAGAGGCACCATCATAGACCGGTTCAATGATAGATGGACTGGCCTGCTTGGAGGAATCCATACTGGTAGCACTTTTTGCCTGTATGAGAGGGGTTCTTTCGTCCTCTACGCTGTCAATTGAGTCTGACATGCTGAAATTTCCTTTCGCTCAATCACTCATCTTTGATTGGGCAGTGGACGAGTGAGATAGGCACCCTGCATGCGACCGCTTCGCCGAGGCTGCCGTGACGTCCAGCAAAACCCGACCAGCGCTAATCTATCTTCTTCCAGGAGGCCAAGTTTTCGTCTGATGTCAGAAATTATGCTTGAGACGATGTGGCCACCATCTCGTGGCAAATCAACGTGCATGTGAAAGATCTATTGAACCCGAAACCGCCTCGGTGGAAGCTAGGATTAAGAAGATACTTGGGCTCATAGCGTCATCAAATGGGATGAAGACTAGTGGGATATTGGAACATCAACAGAAACGCGGACAGTAGTATCATGGCTCTCGGTGCAAATGGTTTGGTCAGAACACTTTAGCTATTTATTCAATAAAGAGCTGATTCGGTTGACGAAACTCTGGCCAGACCACGGGTTTTGGCATTGCGATCCCTGACTGCAATAATGCAGCGCGACCATCAGAGCCGCACAGATCCCCCAATACAAGAAAATTATTCTAGAGTCGCTCCATGGAGAACTTTAAATCTGAAGACTTGACAATATTACTTGAGAGACTATATGACAAGAGAAACAAGAGGACTGTACGGTTTAAGGTGTTTTCGATATATGTTATCTCCCAATTATCTGGGTTTGTACTCTGTACAGAGTAGAGGCCAAACATTTGTATGGCCCTACGAATTATCAAAATATACCTGAACCTCGAATTTTGGAAATACTGGACATGACCTCTTCCAAACTTCTACATGTTTGCGAATATTGGAACACGATGAACTGGACCATAGAATTTGCATTCCCTTATCAAGTGTGGTGGCTTCCATGCATCATTGCACGACTGTTAGAATACTGTGCCGCATCGACCAAAAACAACCTCGGACGTCAACATGGTCAGAGACTAGTTTCACTTTACAGGCGTATGATGTCTTGGAGCTTGCTCACGCTGCTCAAAGATTGCTAAAGCTCAAAGAAACGAGAGTCTGATAGAGAGTTTACCTGATTACTCAATAAATGCCATCAGCAAGCCAAGGATATTGCTGAAGGCATACCTAAAGCTAAGCCAGTAAGCTTTCACATATTGCCAATGTTCATCCTCCAACTAGTGGTTAAATCCACGTATCTACATCCAGAACCATCGCTTTTTTTTTCTTCTTTCCTTGAACCAGCGCACGACTGCTATTTCATTCTTAGTTCACCGTAGCCAGCAGCAGATCCCGATTCTGGAGGTGAATGTCAGAATCTTAGTCTCGTTGAACTTGTGTGGGCAACCTGAGTTTCATTTGCACCATCTTTCTACGTGCGGTGTGTAACGCGCGTCACCAAACCGGAGGATTGAAGCAAGCCGATTGATTAAACCCCCTGTTTTGGTGGCGCTCACTTCACATCGGACATGGGAGTGTGGTGTAGGTTTCAGGAATCGGCCATGGCGACATATGGGCTGACAAATAGAACCACAAGTCATTGTGATAGCGAAAGGGGATGATCGAAAGGTGTTGAATTTAATGATGTCCTCGAACAACCAGGAATGGAAGATGCCGAACATGGATCAAACTTCATTGGCTAGGTAAGTGAGATGCGTAACGCAAGTCAATCCTTAGCTTGCGAAGGAATTACATCCCTGAACGTGGGATGGTCTTCGGCTCTCTAATCGATCGGGAGCCGGCCTAGTGCCTCGCTTGGAGAAGACAAGGGCCGAACCGTCGGTAAAAGCCTCTCTTCTCCACCTTGTTGGGACCGGTGTCAGATCTTCTAACGTGCTACACTAAGTGGGGTCTGCCTGGTGGGGCACTTCGTATATCTCAGTCGATCGTCTGTCAATTTGTAAGCGAACCAAAGTTGAAGACTCTTTTGGGTCGCAATCCCTCTTGAAGCTTGATTGATATGCGACCCTCAAGTCGACTTCAACTACTGACTTCTCATTTTACCAAGCCTTCCAACTTTTTAGTTAGTCCAGCATTCCCAATGGCCGGTCAGACGGAGACACGTCAATGGATTGTGGCCAATAAACCTGTCACCGATCCTGTCCTTGCTGGACCAGATGCCACCTTCGCTCTCAAAACAACGACACTTCCAGCTCCAAAACCCAATGAAGTTCTCCTAAAAACTCTCTACTTCTCCAATGACCCTGCTCAGCGCGGCTGGATCCAAAAAGACATTGATCCCGAACGGCTCTACACCACACCTGTCGACACCAATAGTCCAATGCGCTGTTATGGCATCTTTGAAGTGGTCGACGTCGGCAGCGCCTCCAAGCTCCAGAAGGGACAACTGGTCAACGTCGCTGCGTCCTGGACCGAATATGCGCTGGTGCCAGAAGACCAAGTGCAGGTGATCGATACCAGTTCCGGGATCGCACCTACGCGGTTCATTGGCGCATTCGGAGGACCTGGAATGACCGCATACTATGGCCTCATAGAGATAGTAAGGTTGTCAAAAGACGACAGCATGGTGGTGGTGAGCGGGGCCGCGGGCGCGACGGGCAGCATTGCCGTCCAGATTGCTAAGAAAGTCGTGGGCGTAAAGCACGTAGTTGGTATTGCTGGGAGTGATGACAAATGCCAATGGGTGGAAAGCTTGGGTGCGGACGTATGTGTGAATTATAAGAAGCCCTCATTTGAGGAGGACCTCAAGAAGGCCACAGAAGGCTTCGCAGACGTCTTTTTTGACAATGTGGGCGGTGAGATTCTGGATCTGATGTTGTCGCGGATGAAGAGGTATGGCAGAATTGCAGCATGTGGAGCCGTTTCGACTTACAACCGACACGGTCAACCTGTCAGCATGAGGCACTGGTATGAAATAATATCCAATCGGCTGGAGGTTAGAGGGTTCATCATAACGGACGCGATCCTCGCTGGAAAAGGCCTGGGTTTTGTTCAGAAATTGACCCAGGCACTGAAAGAAGGCAAGCTCAAACTTGATGAGGGAAGCGAGACGATCGTGGAAACAAAATTCGAGGATGTTCCAAAAACCTGGATGATGCTATTTGAGAGCAAAAATCAGGGGAAATTAATTACCAGGCTGATCTAGATGACAATTGGAAAATCCGACGAAATAAGAAGCGTGTCTGCCATACCTCCATTCTCTACCTATCCTTTGCTATGCTATTGCCTAAGAAGGTCCCGTATCGTGGTCGAAGAGAGACGAACGTCAGCCACACCAGGCTGCGTCCACGTCTGCAATGTAACATCATCTATTCTTACTCCGGTACGGCAGTGCAAAATCCCGAACTGACGACGTTTTTTTCTGGGAGAGCAGGGGATAGATGGTTTCAACTAGCTGCAGTGGATGTTGCCCTCGCAGTGAAGATCGCCCAGCTCGACAAGGGTAAATTCATAGGGCGGCTGAATTAGCAGCATGTTCCGCCAGGAAAGCCTCGTATGTAGAAATCGATGATCGAGCTTGCAATCATAGTTTCGGTGCTGCTCTAGATCTGGCATAGAGATCCGAAGCATCTCAAGAGGAAAGGTGCCGAGCTTGCATTTCTCGCGGCACAGTGGCGATCGCTCCCCAGAGTCGCATCGTCGCAGAGTGTCTCTCCCATCGCCCCCTGAATCAAGAGAAGAGTCCAAGCTCATGATGAACTCCACACCAAGCCGGCCATGAAGGAGTACCTTGACTCGAAACGATCTTTTAGCCCTTGGGAAGGGAAACTGGAACGGCAATGCCGGCGGCTGCGCCGGATTGATCGTGCCTGTCACATCTAGCTCGAAGAAAAGGGCAGGTTGGAGTGTATTGGACTCCTTGATATTCGCGCGCCATTGTTGGCTGACCCATTGAGCTAGAAGCACATCCCTCAGGGCAAAGAGTGTACGCATGCGAGGAAGATCGAGTTACTGATGGCGGTGGTATGATTGTAGGGAGAATACACTCCAACAATCATGGTGTACTGGACGCGTGATCTGCTGATCTCCCCATGGCGGTTTCAGTGTCTGCCCACTCGAGGATACCGATAATGCGTGATTCAAAACATCGATGCTGGTAGACCGTTCCGTGGATCGAGCTTCAGCCCCCTTGTTCTGGGGAAGACAAGGAAAGTGACGTAGGTAGTCTTCCTGACCGTGCGTCGCTGGACATGAGCCCGCCAATCAGACTGGAGTGTTTGCCGGAGTTCGGTGGTAATTTGGGAACAGGACGTGATGAGCCTCCCAACTGCAAGCTAAACGCTACTTTTTGTGGCTTCTTTGCGGTGTGCTGCGGAAGCCTACCTGCAACTGGCTTCCCGCACCGTAGGAACCAGTACCGCTACACCGCCAACTGCTGTGAATGCCAGTAAATTATTGATAATTTGTCAATTGTCAATCAGCTCATCGAAATAGCCGTCGAATCACAGGCTCGCTTTCGACAGATGAGACCGACATTTACTCCGTGCGAGTATGTAGAACGCCGTTTTTGGCAATTTATCGCGAAGTCTTACCGCTAATCCAGAGCACGGGCAAGCGAACTATGTTTCCGTTAAACTGCCTTCTCGGGAATAATTTGACGACCTCCAAAGGCGCGCGGCCTCATTCCCTTCGTCTGACTACGAAGACACAGGATAGCTTACTACATAGGTTGCATTGGGAATACAGAGTAGTCAAGGGGCTGGTCATTGCTTGCGGCAAATCCTCGCAGCCTCGATTTGATGTTGGTAGGTATCCTCCAGGGCCCACGTCCCTCATGTCTTGAGGGAAATAGAAATGTACCAAATTACGGCTTGATTCTGCAACACGCCATATACCGCCAAATCCAGGCGCAATTCCGCAACAGCCCCCATTCAGCTAGGGGGAGAATCTGCAAGAAGGGGTGTAGGGAGTGTAAGGGAGGGAGGCGTGCGTTCGCTTTACCGACCCCGTGGGATGGGACGGCAGTGGGCTGGGGGGGGGCGCGGGAAGACTGTAGCTCCGGGCGCCATGCTCCCGCCCACGTTATACTCGTGGAGCCCCCTGCATCCTCATACTAGGCACCTTTTCCTGGTTCATGGCTGCTGGACTGCAGCATGGCCGTGTCACTGCAGAGTAACCGACCATGTATGCGCGAGGCGGGCGATGACTTCACGCGACACTTCGAAAATAGCCGCACGATCCCTGCAGGGCACAACGACGCCTTGGCCTGTGGTCATTCGATGGCAGCGCCCTTTTTCTGCAATGGGACATTAGCTTCGTCTTCCCGGTGGCCTTATGATAAAGCATGGATTTGGTCTGAGAGGTTTGCATCTTTCCCCTGCCGGCTCGTGCGTTCGCTTGCGCAGTTCGGCGTCAGCCTGGATAGTAAGGTACACCGTGAATGGGATTCCTGACAATCCCGCCCATCTTCCCCCGGGTCTGTCTGGTTGACTTGCTACTTCTTCGATGGATATAGAGTCTCTGTCCTAGTGATGCGACTCCTTTGGCAAAAGCCACCGAGCAGTAGCCGTCGATTTACCTACCTAGGTAACTCATTTCTGCGGGCAAGTTTGTTTGCATAGACATGCCCGGAGTGTAAGGTATTTTACATTGACCCTTCCTGCGTCGAGAGACGTAAGCCGTCAGGCCGCCTCATCAATCTCACTCCTGTACTGTACCTCGATGTATTTCTCATGAAGCTGACCAAAGCTCGGGAAGAAGCAACAGGCGAGATCAAACTATCGGCTACCTCCCGCAATGGTATTCTGATTGGACAAGCTTCATTACAGCGTTTCTGATGACGCTGAGGTTCAGGGCGTTAGACATGCGCGGTTGCCTTATTCACCGGGATATTCAATATCACCGTACCGGTTGATGTTAGTCCGGGGACCCTGGTGGGATGGTCGCTGTTGAAATAAGCATACGAGCCAAAAGACGCTATGAATACGGGAAATTCTGATACACTTCCACCTCTTCTCATGCATAAAGCTCAGATGCGTGTTGTCGACTCCGTAGTTTAGCTGTACGCGGATCAATGGCGGATCATGTTGGTACCTCATCACTTTCGCCTCCGGAATCTTATACTTGGTGCAGACTGGTAGCTTGAGATGAGTGGCGCGCTGTCTATGCACAATTTTCTGTTATTAGCACTGCGAGTAAATGCGTATCGTAGGCTAGCAAGGGAATGTCTTTCTGGCAAATGCGACTCATGTACAAGAACCGCTTGCTCGCGCCATGCACAGAGAACAAGAATTTGTTCTTCTCGCGGTACGAGTGGCTGCTATAACATAGAGATCCAGCCACTACGCCTCAAACGTCGTCCAGACGATCATTGTGGTGGATGGCGCACGTTCCCGGTTGTAGTGGTCTTGCCCGCCAGAGATACCGGCAAAGACCTGCTTTGCAGCGATCGGTGGAAGCCGCCATACTGGATTCACAAGACCGGAGCGAGAGGCACGGTATAGGGCAAATCCAATGCCTGCAGTCTACTGCAATGAGGTGCATTTATGGGTTTAGCGTGACGCATAAACGGCGAGCCCGCCTGCCCACCACCTTCAGCGTCATGAAGACTTTACCGTAATGCCTGCCGTCTCATGGTATGCACAGCGACGCGACGCCTAGAAGCCTGACAACAGACGATGATGCATCAGTGTCTGACGCCCTTTTCGTTCGCTTGTTTGGGCGGTGCATCACTCTCCGGAACTGGAGCTGCTCCCAGGCTACCACGATGGGTTCATTGGATGTTTCCCTCCCTTGCCAGGACACTCTAAAAACGGATTTTTACTGGCCAAGGAGGAAAATGCTGTATGAAGAAAAGGGCGTACTGGCTTTAGGTGGTCAGCACACTTTCCCATGCTCCATTGGCCTTGCAGGCCTTCCCATTTGCCTCGATCGCGCAATCGGAATGGATAGCTTTGGCGAGCAAGTATAGCTGCCAAACCTACGGCCATCATTGCGGATGCTTCTGTGACAAGCGACGATTAGTACGTTCTTAAAGCACGTTATTTTAATCGAATTGTGTCCTGTCCGTCCAATGAGCATTACTTCCTGGTTACGCCTTTGCACCTTGCTTTGCCCAGCTGATCTCTGGCTAGTCGTACTTCCCCCTCCGAAACAGCTACACTCATATAAGAATCCACGTGGTCCTACACCCGTACGGTTTCACATCTTCACTGACTTATACCCACTCTTCGCCTTTCCAAGACTCGCTGTAACATTGACACATCCCCTTGCATTTATCCTGCTGTGCTTTTGCTTGCTTCGTGCGTCTTTTTTTGTTCCACGACCCAACGAGGCGGTACGTTGGCCCATAGCACACGCTACTCCTATCGATCTTGACTGACAAAGTCAGGCAGTCGCGAGCATACACATGTCCTGTCTGAGAGCCGGGCTACATTCATTTCATCAGACTAGAACCGGTCCGTCTAGGCGATTGTTAGGAAACGAACATATCCACAAGCAGCAGCCCGTGCATTGTTGCTCTTCCAGTTATGTCTGAACCCGCTCAAGGCCAAGAAGAGATCTCGCTTCCGCAAGGACAGCCCCGTCGACCGTCATTCGATCCATCTCTGGGTGTGGGTATCTATATTTTTGGAGCCGCGAACAATGCTGTCACTCATGATGTGAGATGCTCTGCCCCTGCCTTAGCGGCTCGTAGGTATGTACAACCACTTGTTCGCTCGCCGGATACCAGAAAAACTTGCTGAGACTGAGGAAAGTTCCATCGCCGTTCATATAGGTTCTCTTCCAGGCGAGGTGTCCACAACAAATCCATCAGACCCTACTTCTGGTGACCAAAATGAGGCTCAACAGGACCAATCTTTCAGGAATCACGGAGCCAGATCCATACCTGATGCCCAACACGAAACGGAAAGAGACCCTACCATTGCGTGGCATTCGTGCCAAGAGCAAGATGCCTGCTCGTGTGATGGTATATGTCCAGACATGCTGCGTCGAGGAATTGGCTCTCAGTTCAGTGTCGAAGGAGCTGGAGCTGCCAGGAGCCAGGCGTCGGCGCCGACGACAGGGTCCAGGAATGAGCAAGACGAGTGTCATGCGCAACATCCAGGACAACTGAGCTCGGACACAGTACAATCCGATGCTCCTGCTGACAGTCGCTCGAGCGATGGCGATGACCTTGCATGAGTTCAAAAGTGTATGAGAGTATTTGGTGCAGATAGATCCTTATTGATCAGACGCAAAACTTTGTTCCCAAATCCTTCTTGTTTAATGTGTTTCACTAAGATGAGCCTTATGCTCACTTAACTTGCTGAAATTCCTGATCTCTGAAGGAACCTCCGATGACATTTGTACAACCATCATTTGTCCACGCTCCGAGCCTCGTGGGAATAACGGCGATCCCCGTGGCTGCTGAGCCAAGACTGCCTAAATGAGCTACAGCTTCAAACATGAGAACCCGCAGCTGGCAAGTGACTGCAGTCAGTACCATGCATTGCTCTCGGTCTTGCTGCGAGGAGTCCTGTGTTTGCTGTTCTATTCCAAAAACCATCAGGGCGAGAAGTTTAAGGCGACCCCTCTGAGAAAATATGTCGTCTAACCTGGCCTTCATATCCCACGGTGTAAGATTGCTGTGTTCTGAGATGTGGAAGCATTCATGATATGAGAACACCCATGCTCAAACAAGTCTTGAATAGGAGAAAATTCTAGAAATTATACTCGGTGTCGGTGCCACGCGTCAAGCATTGTTACCCAAAGGCCCCAGCAGGGTGGATTGCCTTCTGTACCTACCTACATGAAGGTAGCAGACTGGCCGTACATAGATCAGCTGATCAAGTGCATTTACACATGGCGTGATTGTTGAAGAACTTCGATGTTTCGATCCTGGGCGCACTTCTATCTCGCGCAGATGACGTCTCATCATTTGAAGCAGTCTGAACCAGCACAGACCTACGATAAGGGTTGGGGGCTGAGATGAATATTGGCTCGGCGGCAAAGTGTGGTGGACGTTAATCCGCCCCCAACAAAATCGGCTGCAAGAGCCTCGTCACATGATCGAATAGTCCTGCGATGCAAATGTTGCGTGAGTCGCTCCTTGATGGCGTTTCACAAGGTTGGCCGGTTGAGGCGAAGCTAGACCCTCGAGGCGCCCGTTGAAGACAACTGACCTCCCGGAATCTCCGTTATTACACCGACCATGGCATCTCATTCGTGAACAAATGCCGAAAAGGCAGACTCCATGTAAGGCATCGAAGAATTGATAATGCAACCGGACTAGCCACGTGCGTGCCTGCGTAACAAAGATCCTCGGACCCCACAACAGGTGGTCCGGCCGAAAGTCGCATGCCACTTCAGACGAAAACCGCATGCCACTTCAGACGACGCGTGGCACAGTTTCAGTTCTTGAAACGATGAACTGTCGGCCAAAGCTTTGTTGTTCTAAAGGGGACTTTCTTCGGCGGCTCGGCCAAACCGATTCTTGGCGGAAGTAGGAAGCCCATCTTGTTTCAGTGCTGGGAGGCAGGGATATAAAACAAGACAGCTGATTGGCTGCTGAGCGTGTCGTTTTGGAGATATCATCCAGCTGCGAAATGACAGGCCATCGTTGTCCCATTTCACTTCTCGTCGGCGGTTGGATTCTCACGCAGCGCTCGGCCTCGCGGCCCGGTCGCTTGGTGACAGCGTGCGTCAAGTTAGGCCGAGGCACCGTCTATCAACGCCAAAAGCGGTCCATAAAAACTGGTAGCTGACCGTATTTTTATCCTTTACCGTCCATTTCGAGGAACCAGTCGCTCCCTGGGTCCAGTCGTGACGACTGACCTACGCACCGAGTCCGATTGAGTCTTCTTGGTTACACTGCTGAATTAGCTTCCCTCCCCCAACGCACTGGCATTGTACTTCCCCCGCCCCGTGCGCAGCAGAGGACATGATGGAAGGCCGTTGCTTTTCGCGTCCGGGCTCAACGCACAATCAGCCCATGTGCTTACAAAAGAGCTCGGCCTTGGTGCATCCAAGAATATTTAGCGGAGATCGATGAGCTCGGAGCCTCGTTGGGAAATGCAAAGCGCACGCATCTGTCCTACAAGCGCTGTCGTCACGGGTCGTGACAGTCGCCGGAGCCCCCTCAAGTGCGCCAAACTTGCTGGCAGTTAGCCTTCGGGGCGTTGACGCTTCAGCGGCGCAGTACCAGGAATCCTTACCCTATGCAAAGCACCAGGATGGTCGTCTGGTTATGGCGCTAGTGGCTTGCTGTCTTTGCTGACCGGGCTCCAAATGGATCTTCGTCGACTCGGATTGGTGAATGTCGAGCGGAATGCAAAGGTCTTGGTGCGCATAATATGTCACATAGAACTGGCGCAAAAGCCTGGCTGTGGGAAAGCTGAGCACACGGCGCAAAGCGGCTGGCTGGCGCTACTGCATCTTCCAGAAGGCGGGAGAAGGTGACTGGGGCCGCCTGGCGAGCATGGTTCAACCTTGCCTTTGCACGCCGGCCCAGGATGACAACGACAGAATAGCAAAGTCGTTCCCTCCTCGTCTTAGCAACGCTGATCGTTCAGCTGTGTCAGGATACGCGGATGAAAAGTTTGAAATGGCACACCTGGGCATGGCAAAGCAGCCGCAGCGTTCGTAGTTCAAGCGACACTGGCCCGTGTTGCTTGCTTACCCCAACATTACTGACCAGCTTAACCTCCAGAACTATGCAAAGGAGCCCTCCCGGATGCCGCGAACCAAAATGATAAGCTGCACCGCGTGGTCCGTCATGCTGCAGCGACTTCCCAATCGCTTGCAATCCCGATTCGTGAGCCTTCGTCATCCTCACAATACCAAGCCGCGTGCGAGCCGGATCGATGTGTGACGCTAGCCGAGAGGCACGCGAACTATTGATCTCTGAAACACGAGTCTATCGAAATGAACGTTTGCACCAGGATTTTAGCCTAGTACGATACATGGAAGCCTTCGAGAAGGTATTTACTCAGGCTCTGCATGCCACTATTGCAAAAAAAATTGAAAGCCGAAGCGAGCTCTCCATTGTTCGTGGGCTCAGAAGTGATCCGAGCATGCATGCTCCTAAACACACTAGTGACCTTCTTGAAACCTTCAAACCCATCATTCGTAGGAAATTCGGACCCGTCGTTCTGTCTGCTGACCTTTGCTATCGCGCATTATTGACATACCACGAGAGACGGATCAAAGCAAGCTGAGCAATCCTTTCTTCAATACCCTGAGGCGTTACAAGCATTGCTGGCTGTGCTTCGCTTGCGCCTTGACGGGTTCTGTTCGGTCAAGATCCGAGGAGAGTTTCTGGAACGCACCCCAAAGCGTCCGATTCCAAGGAAAGGATCTGAGAAGCGACGGTGTCCAATCTCAATCACCGATTTCTTGGAGAGTGCAGATACCTGATCATCCCATGCTCTCGGCTGGCTTTTGCGTATAAGGTTCGTTCGCACTCGGGTTCAAGGTTATGCAACATGCTCATGCGACTGTCTTTCTAGCAAATTCGTTTTCCCAATGGAGCATCATCGAGCCTCTAGCAGACCGGATAGCTGTGATCGTTCGGATGGGCTGCAGCCGGCTTTTTATTCCAATTTTCCGTCAGCGTTGCCAACAGTGGGTCGGCACGACATCAGCTACGCTCAACGTCGCCAATTGGCTTCCACATTGACTCAGTCCAGTCTTGGCCACGACACCTACGAGACTCCTCTTACGCCTCAAAGTCCAGTGCAGACTAGAGAGAAGTCTCAAGTGACGGAGGCGCCGGTCGCAAACGGCAATCTTCGAGCAGCTCTAGAGAATTTGCAGATCCGAGAACAGGTGGCCGAGCCAGCCGACTTGGAAGAATCGCTTCCATCATCCCAACGCTCATCTGCCGAGTCTCATTGCATTGAACCCGGTGCATCCCGGCTAACGGATGCGAGCCTTGAGCGAGACAGCGATCGTGCCAGGACCATGCCCAGCTTCGTGTCGAAAGAGTCCAAATGGGCTTCGCGAATTCAGCACGCTGGCACAAATATTTTGGCTGCTGTTTCTGACCAAGTAGAGCAAGAGTCTTTTGAAGCATGGCATTTGTCACGGCTGCGTGAACGTGTATCGTTATCAGGGATAAGTCCGACATTGCTTACAGAAATCATTGGTTCTCAATTCCAGACGGACGAGATTCCTGCTGTCGAAGAGGTGCTGGCAGTGATTGAGCAGAACTTCGCGCGACAATAGATCTGGCATTGAAGCTTCGGAAATCGAGTCAAGTGGTGAGTACTTAGGATCTGGTCAAAGCCACGGAAAGCTAACGTCGAGCTCTGTCTAGTCAGATGCCCCATCTCAATTTCACAGATTCTGTGATTCTGGAGTGCAACTTTCAGCCCGAGCGATTCGTGGCAGATGGGTTCCTTGAAGCCTTGCTGGACTTCATCGTCATAGTTGTCGTTGACACAGACGAAAGCCAGCGAATAGGCTGGCCTTTGGTGCGTTTTCGATAAGCCTTGGGACACTACCCACCGTGCGCCTGTCCGCATCACGTAAGCCTTGAAGAAACGATATGTGAAGTCCAATTTAAGCCGGTTTGATGGGTCGGGACGAGTCTGGGGTATTCCATGGCTGCATTTCGGCAGGGTCTATAAGGGGCCATGGCGCCATCGCAGAGCTATTCGAACTAGAATTGGTAGTGTCTCCGTCGCCCGTAAAAAATCGCATACCATCAAGCCAGCGATCTAAATCTTCGTCGCGTGTTTATTGCATAGCTAATTTCACTGCTGGGCGAATTGAGGCCATGCCAGCGGACTGACACTAACGCTTATGGTGCATGCGAGATTTTGCGGCACGGCCTCCTGCCTCTGCTTTCCTGGCACGAGGCAGCTCCTGGCACTGAATCCCATCGATCAAGACTGATGCAGCACGAGACCGTGGCTTTGGCCGTTGCTCTGGGTGGCTCTGCTTGAGCTAAGCTTTCTATAGGTAGCCAGCCCGAGAGCAATACCCCGATATTGCGGCTTGTCCATGCACACCCACTGCCCCCGCTGCAGGTATTGATTTGGTATAATCGCCACCGACGAATTGCAGGTGTCGCCGGAGATGGCACTGTCGGGACTTTGCGTCCCCGTGTGCTCTGGCTTGCAGTGCGACAAGGAAAATTTTTTCATGCGGCCTCGCTGAGGTTGGAGGCGTTTGAGCCCACATGCATCAACCGGCCGATTTGCGCAATCGTACTGATGCACGGCCAAAGTTCCAAGGAGCGAGCCACATCTTCCTGCACATGACTGCATACTTAGCTTGATCTCAAGCAGCGCTCATTCCCAAGCTGCGAAAGCGTGGAAACGCCCGGGCTTCCCTTCGATATTCTAGCCCCATATTTCCACAACTTTCGCGTCTTAGCATCTCTCCTGCGGGATGCCTGGATGGGACTTCGGGCACGGGTGGTCTGTTGTCACTCGTTTTGTTCTTACGAGTGCTTTATGAACCTGCTGCCTGACTTGTACCGACACGATTGTCAAAGTATTGACTGCACCGCTGTCCGCGCCCCGTTCGTCAGCAACTTAGCCCTTGAGTCGACCTTGCGATCTTTTCCCCTTCCCGATTGAACACTGTTTGTTTCTCGAGTCTCCCTCCAAGCATGGATAACAAGAGTGAGACTCTCGCATCACAGCTCTTCTCCTTGCTACCGGCCCGCCACACTAACGGATTCTTTTGCGCAGAGTCTCAACCGGTCCCTGTCGATCAGGTTGAGCCGGAGAGCCAATCCGAACCAATAGGCATGATCACCGAAATTCGATCAACGGTCTTGGAAGCGGCGGCCAGAGCTCGTACCTCTGGCAGGTCGCTTGCCTCTGTCGGACACGAGGACATACCGACGACTGTCGTTAACCCCTCGCCCTCTACAGTTACAAAAACCACACCCATAGACGATGTTGCCGGAGGATCTGTGGTTTCGCAGAGCACAGCACCGACCTCCGTATCAGATCCTGGTGAGCCCAAGCAGGATGGGCGCGAGCAAAAGCATGCAAATCGACTAGACTCCCATACGATCTGTGAATATCGAGGACAATGTAGCGGGGGTCAGGCTAATGAGCCAGTGCTGCCAACCAAATACGACGTCAGCCTCAGCAATGTCTCGAAGTTGTACAGTCCGGCAACCTCGTCATTCGAGCGCAAGAGTTCTGCCGAAGAATCTTCCAAGGCAGTCCATACCACGCTTGCAAAGGAGCCCTCAACGGGGTCACCTCCCGTCGATGCAGTGTTTCCACACTCTACGTCAAACACTGCGGTCAACTTTTCGTCGTCGTCCTCCTTGAAAAGGATCAGTGTTGCTTCCTCTCCATTCTCTTCCAACAAGGCCGACGACGGCTCCGATGTGTCATCACACCGTACCAGCGGCAATTACCAAGTTTCAATCTGTGATGACGATCTGGGAACACTTCTTCAGAGCACCAGCAATGAACATCTCACTGCGATGGTCACGTCTGTGGAGGAATTCGACGCACACATGGACAAAACTTTCTTATGCAAACCAGAAACCGGCATGAAAGATGCGGCCGTGAGCACAGCCGTTCCTTATGTTGGAGCACGCGACCTTCAGCGTCGTGAAAAGCAGGCTGCACCTCTGGTTCCTGAGAACAGCATGGTTCAGAGGCCGACTGTGGGAGAGAAAATGCCCCGTCTGAGTCGCCGCAGAGTTTTGATCACTACTCTTGCTTTGGCGGCGATGGCAACATGCATACTTCAGCCCAAGTTGCCATCCAAGTGACACAGCACAAGGTCTTAAAACGTCTCGTATACATTATGCGTCCTGATCGACAAGACTTGGGGAGTTATTTGTCCTTTTTTATGTACTCGAGCACTGGTAGTTCTGGGCGTCTTCGGTCGTGAGTAGTTGGTGCTTATGTTGAAGCATCCTCGCGGATGTGTTTAGGCATTCATGGCGTTCCTTGTACTATCAATGTTCGATATGGCGCTGCTTTTGTGCAGGAGCTGACGAGCTTTCGAGATCCGTCATTTCAGAAGAGGCGCTGCTGCTTGGACCATGCGGCGTGGTAGCTCCTGTTTCTAACGTTATTTTGTCTTGGTCTAGATCTCGGATGTCACATATCTTTACCAGCATTCAAAGCATCTACAATGGCAGTGATTCTTGCAGCGCTCAAGCTCAAGACCATTTCGCTCCATTCTTCCGCCTTTTGCTTCTCAGCAGTCCTCTTTCGCCCATCCCATCCGGCGCCTTTTTGTCGAGCCTCGATGCCCGATTCGACTGTTTGTTGTAGACTTGTCGTCAATCGTAGACTGCCACTGTTGAGAAGGCTTCGAAGCAAAGCCTCCATGAGCAATGACACTTTAGCATTGTCTGAAACCGTCGTGGAGTTGGCTTGACGTAGAAGGTAATCATTTTCCAGAGTCGCTTGGTCCAGGGGTGTTGTATCATTGCCTCGGTAGGATAAGCCAAGTAATGGGCGAAGCAACGTGCGACTCAGGCATGATTGTACATGATTTGATAGGTATGATGTCGAAGGGACAACGAAGATGGAGAATAGAGGTGTTGAGAGGTTGCGAATAAATTCTGTATAGAGGTCAAGCAGATCGTCAAGGGTAGTGAAGTAAGCAGGGGTTGAATCTGCAACTTTGGCGAGCTACGCAAAGAGTCAGTCCTAGTCGTATCTCACAGAGCATTACGGATGAGTATGTAGAAAGAGGCGAACCGACCAATGCTAAAAGTCGTTGACGGAGGAAGATGGAGTCCATGCCTCCAAGTCTCTCCATCTCATCGGTCCCATCCTTCCCTGGCCACTCCGATTCGTCTGAGTTGGAGTAGACAGTTTCGGTATGTGAATACCGCCTGACATTGGCCAATGACTGGGTTTTATCACCGCGTGTCTGAGCATCAAGGGCTCCCCTGAGCTGCTCTTCTTTCTCGTCTTCGTCGTCATCGACGTAATCAGCAAATTCACCCTGGTCGATGTTCAGCTTTTTGACTTTTCTATCGCTCAAGGTCGCTTCATCTGATATCCGCTCCTTCGTCTCGTTCTTGAATATTTGTTTGAATTCGTTCTTAGCCATAGTATCCCCATCGACAAATATGGCACGCATGATACGCCGCCGATCAGTCCGAGTCGCACAAGGCAAAAGGTATCGTAAGATCAAGCTCTCTTTCAGCAAATCCTGAGCATCGTGACCATTCAGGACGTCTTTTGCTTGCCTCAACCTCTCATCAAAATCCTCGTTAAGGGTATCCACCATAAAGTCAAGCCATAGTTTCCATCTTTCCCATCTCTTCTTCCACGCCAGAGAACAGATGAACGCCCAACCAACAACGTGCCAAAAGTCTTCAGCACGTTGCCAGATGGATCCTTTGGTAGCAATGTCGGTGTTGATAGTTCCATCGTCAAGTTCGCGTGGCTGTGGCGCTGGCTTGGTATTATTCCGCCATCCACGGAAACGGCTCTTATTCGGAGAGTTAAACGCTAGGGCAGTAGCCAGATCAGCATTCACCGTGCCGACAGTCGCGTTGACCAGACGAAGGAGATTCAAAGCATTGTTTGCTGCTCGGTTTGCATCTACTGAAGCCGCTCTTGTGGTTTGCGACGGATGGACGATAAGCGTGCCCGCCAGGGACAGGAATTGTGGTGCTGGAATATACGCGGGCAGCTGATGTTCGGTGTTTGACTGCGATGTACCGGAAACAAGGATCGAGCTAAGTAGGCTGAAAGCCTGGGAATCTTTGACCCATCAGTGAACCAGGAAGGACTTCTCATTTAAGTGACTTACACAGCTGCTCTTCGAAATATATCCTGCATTGTTCTCTAAGCTCGAACGGTAGTTGCTTTGCTGGTCTGTGCTTGGGTGTAAGGTTCTCATGAGGGGAAAGGGTGGATGCGTGGCTGGATGTTTGCTGCATCGGGGAATCTGGAGCAGTGATATTTCACGGAGCAGAAAGGCTGCACAAATTTCTGGTCCGACAGCAAGCTCGGTCTATCTTCTGAATGAGGGGTAGGAACGAGTTGACGCGTGCTCTGGCTGAAGGAATACCGTGATCGCGCAACGAACCGACCAGAACACGCTAGCACGTGGCTAGCTTGATTGCTCTAGACCTAGACAAACTTAGCGCGTAGACCAAATGCTACAGGTGCGCCGAGCTTTCAAAATACATCAATCTCTTTCATGATACTCTACCTACCCAGCTTACATATATACATGCCAGATTTTGGATACCAATGTCTTCCTCGCAGTGACACAGCCTCTAGGCCATCAATCTGGCAGATACTGCCCAAGGGTATGAGCTTTATCGGACCTCTTCGGAGCCTGATCAAACGCCCAAACCTCTCTCACTGTCCCAAGCAAACGCTTCCAAGTTAGACCGTGGCCAAGCTGATTCAGTCTCAGTGTCCCGGCAATACTCCCATTTGATAGTCTGACGTCAACTTCTGTGGTCCAAGGGGCGCGCGGGAGAACGATGATTCCCTGAAAATTGTCTGTTGATGCATCTGCATTCAACATCAGCTCTCTTCCTCGAAGGGTCAGCGATTCAGACACCTTTCTTACACTGATATGCATGAGCTCTGTCTTCAAGATAGAAGAGATCTCTGGACGTGACAAGCACGATGACTTGTGCGCTGTTTGCTGGTAATAGTGTCCTCGTGGAGCTGCTCCGAGAGATCGACATTTTGGCATGCGACCGCTGCGCAATCGATTGATGTATGCGTTTTTCTTAGTGAAGAAAAAAGCAATGCCCTTTCTGCGCGAGAAAGATATACATGAATTGTAATGGTGCAAGTGATTGCGAAGCCAGCATATTTGTGAGGATACCCTCATACCACACATGCTGCTGACTTCTTTATGCGAGTAGGTGACATTCTTTGTTGAGCTCCACCTCACGTGCCTAAGAAGTCATGTTTGTCCTGCACTTTCCGTTTTCGTATTTCAGTTATTGGGTATTTACGAGGTTAGGAAGGCTCAGCTTTTTAGACCTTGTATACAAGATATATGTGGTTCGACTGAAGATACTCACCGATCCAAGTTTCCTCGTTCCCCTATGACCTCGATTGTGAAAGGCTAAATTACGCATTGTCTAATTTTTATGGGAGGAGTTTTCTTTTAAAAAAAAAAAAAAAACTTCCAGGTGCTACAGTAGAACTGCGACCCACTTGCTAATACACTTGGCATGCTGCAAGGGGGAAAAAGGAAAAAGTCGCGGTTACAAACTTCGTTCATCCTGTCACTCGAAGGGCACTCTGCTGCCATGGCACGGAAAACAAATGACAATGCCGCGTATATTCGGAATCGGCTACAAACAATACAGAGATCATTTTACATCGCTTCGTTTCAGACAGGAGTGAACTCCACGAAAACCTTTAGGCGACGTGCGATACTCAACAAGCGCGACCTTATGTATGGCTGATGAGTGCCATATCCAACAATCTTTCCTTGCTGCACACGGCCACACACATAATCCACGTAAAGTAGATATCGACAGTTGAGCATCCTTTCCAAGTGATCTCTTATCACACAGACGAGTACGCTGTGTCGTCCTGAATACCAGGTTTCGCAGGTCACCAGAACTTTTTGGGGGCTAAAACTTTTTCTCAGCTTTATGAGATTATTTGAACGAATCGATCTACATTATATGATACCTAATACTACTACAGCAGACCCATGTCGCATGCAGCTGCTGCATCTCTTCGACTCATAAAGCCAACGCTAGATTGGAGGCTGAAGGCGCTAATCGATCAAAGTTCTTTGATCCGTCGATCTTCTCATTTCCAAGATGATAAAATCCCGCGAATTAGTAAGCCCAGTTGTTTACTCAACTCAACCCCTTGATATACTAGTCACTGTTCGTCTTTCAGAAACCATGCGTCTTACCTTATGCGGTGACCGGCGTGATGCTGAGAAATTGCTGTGGGTCGTAAAGCAGTAAGTCCGGCAAATGTCCAGAAGAAAGTACTGCCAGCAAATCGCATTGAGAGCTGCACTTCGTATCTCGTATCAGAGCCGTTATACTCTTAAAGTTGCTTATCAATAATTAATAGATGGGCGCTCCCACTACTACTACAAATATGTCTCAACTACTGTCCACCGTGGACATATCGAAAAGCGTTCCATTCGCTTCAGTCACTCACTATTCGGAACGCTGCACCAGAACTCAAAGCTTTTTAACATGGCTCCCAATCTTGTCCTCTTCGGTTTTCTTGCTTCCGTCATCCAGAACTCCCAAGGCTTCTCTATTCCCAATACAGACGCGACGTTCCAAGAAACTCCTCAGCCCTTCAACATAAATGTCGACCCAAATTTCATCTCCGAGGTCCATGATCATGTCCAACATGCCCGAGCCCCTGTTCCAATCGACGGACTCGATCCACCCAATCAAGACGGTCCTATCCTTACAAATTGGACCACTATCCGCGATTACTGGGTCAACGAATACAATTGGACAGAACCACAAGCAAACATTAATCGTCAACTCCACCAATTCACCACCATAGTCCATCCCCAGAATTCGTCCTATAACTTTTCCATACCCTTGCATTACGTCCATCACCGCTCTGCAAGAACCGACGCCATCCCCCTCCTCTTCATCCACGGCTGGCCGGGCTCCTTCCTCGAAGTCTCCAGGATAATTGACCGCCTCACAAACCCACCCAACGCCTCCCTCCCAGCCTTCCACGTCGTGGCCCCCTCCATTCCTGGTTTCGGCTTCTCCCCAGCACCTCAACACACCGGCTTTGGTCCCGGCCCCGCTGCACAGGCCTTCCACGCCCTAATGCTGCAACTGAACTATACCAATTACGTCATCGACGGCGGCGACCTTGGCGGCGTAATCCTACGCTACCAAGCCCACCTCTTTCCCTCGAATGTTATATCCGTCTCCTGCAATTTCTGGGTGATTCAGCCGAGCTCTGAAGACCTGAGGCGTCTGGAAGAAGGCCTCACGACGCCTGATGAAACAGCCTATATACGCAGCATAGAGACCTTCATCAATGAGCAATCCGGGTATCGAATCATGCAGGAGCACGACCCTCTCACTCTAGCGTACGCGCTCACCGATTCGCCGCTCGGATTCACAATGTGGATCTATCTTATCATGTCCCGCGTCATTGACCCACAGGACTTTGCCTGGACACTCCAAGAAATTATAACCTGGGCCATGATGTACATCATCCAAGGACCATATGGGGGATTGCGGTTCTACAAGGAGAACCTGAAAGCGGGTGCATTTGAGGGATTTGCGTTTGGAATGATTCCCTATGTCTCCCAGCCTGTCATGATTTCGGAGCTGCCGTATGATATTTGGTATCGGCTGCCGTTGGATTGGGCGCAGAGAGGTGGAAATGTGAAGGTGAGGAATGTGCATGACAGGGGAGGGCATTTTGCTGCGTATGAGAGGCCTCAGGCGCTGGCCGAGGATTTGTGGAAGTGGTATGGGAATGGAGAGTTGAGTGGGACGAAGGTGTTTGGGGCCAAATAGGATGGCCAGCTTTGTTTGAGGATGAGGATCCCGTACCGTGTGTACTATGGATGACTCATTGCTTTTACAATCTGGTGTTGGCTTCAGATAGACAATTAGATCGTTGCACTCCAGTCCCAATCCCAAGTATTAGAGTCATTCAGATTCCAATTGCCATCCAACAGTGGATCAAGCCCGGACTCGTGACTGTGTTCCAGCGCCTCCCAAAAATCGGTATTCATAAGTTCTCCATTCAAGACAGGACACCTGGAAAATTTTTTCTGCTTTTCTTGCTCTTCTTCCGAATTCTTCAGAGCCTCCGCAACAGCTTCATCATACACCTCTTTCACAATCTGCAAGACTGATTTCATCATAAAGAAATGATCTGGAGGTAACGCAGCGTCATAGGGATTCTGAGACTTGCCCGTGGAAGTAAGCTCTTGCATTCGATAGCACATACTCTCGATGATCATCCCAAAGCGCACCTCTTTTCGCGCCCATGCAGAGTCCCATCGCGGAAAACCCGAAATATCGAAGCAAAGCTTAGCCAGAATTGTCAATGTTAAGACTATTCGGCCTTCCTCGGCAAATGCCATGTTGCGATACTCCGAGACTGGCAACGACAAGAGCGTCTCAAAGAACGCTTTCGACGACTCAAGACATCGTAACAACGTCGCGTGACGCCAGTCTTGCACGTCATTGCTGTCGACTGGTGCTGCGGCCGACGGGCGCAACTCTGTAAGGGCGACGGACTGGATTTTTAATTCGACGAAATGCTTCGCAAGTCTAACTGGTGCTGGCTTCTGTGTTAGTGAATTCCTGAGTATTTTGAGGACACATCATGTGCTGCCTTACACAGTTCCCGCACTTCCTTGCGCATTACCTCAAATGTGGCATACAATTCATTAGTGAGCGCGTCCACAATTGAAGCGGCGCCCAATGCATCAAGCTGCCTATTCTTTGAAGCAGTTTCAGCTTGCTCAACCAATTGTTGAAGCTTGACGTGTACGAGTATGAGATTGTCTGTCGGATCGTCTGCATAGTGACTATCAAGTTTTTCGGGGTACGAGAAGTTGTTTTTGCGGTGGAACGATACAGCAATTCTATGAACATTGAGTATGAGTAATATTCAATTTCGCCATGGTACGGGCCGATCTTACACGGAAGAGACATGACAGCATGCAGTATGCGTTCGCCGAATGGACGGGGAGATAGCGTCCGTATCACTTGCATTGTGTGCAATCGATTTTAGCTCAGGCTCAGTCAGCTCAATGGCTTTATCCAAGCCGAGCTGGACAGTCATAGTTGAAGCCATTTGAACAATCTGGAAGATTTGCCGGCCAGAAGGATTTAAATGCATAGGGAACCTTAGGACAGCTAGGTATCAATGCTTCGAACCATGGTAAAGGAAACGTCATGGGAAAGCCTACCATGCAAGTTGCACGAGAATGCCTTGAACAATATCCAAGTTTTTCTCTCCTCGCACTACTACTCTTTCCGCAAGAACACGAAGAAATTGGGAGTGGACTTGGGCATTAATCTCAACATCATGTATTGTCATTGCCGAAATGATGCCCAGTAGAAAGAAAGGGTGATCTGTCCGCATGCTGTTGACAGACCAGCCTGGTGGGAGGGGAAGAAAGGGGAAGTAGTGGAAGAGACGTTCATATTTGTATAGATATTGCTCGACCTCAGCATCTCCAAGCCTGGGAGGACTGGAGTGAAAGATCGTACTATTCCACATATTTCGACGACCAAGATGCTCTTCCTCATTCGAAAGAGTAGATGTGGTGGCGAGGTATTCAGAGTCTTTGTTGAAGTGTCGTCGTAGCATACTGCGATGCATGAAGCCAAGTGTCTCTATTTCCGTAGAGACATCGCTTGCAGTGGTCTGATTGGGCGGTCGTTCCACCCCGAAGCCAAGCTCGGGAATGGCATGTTGAACTCCGCCGTCATTAGACACTGGGGTCAACGGCAGCTGCTGGCTCGTAGCACTGTGCTGCCGTCTGACTGGAACTGCTGCTGTCCGCCTATTCTCTTGAGATGTTGCATAGACACAATCGTGATGTCTCGCGAGGCACCTGCTTCATCTTCAGCTGCCCGCCCCAATCCAGACGCGAGCTTCTGACCTCCGACATATCGTTGGATGCTCGCTTGCTAAGCAGCGAGTCTTCAAGGCACGGCAGCGATTACACGCCCGTCGTGTGCGTGGAGCCGGACACGTGAGAGCTTGGCTAGAGCTCATGTTTGCGTCTAAGGATTAAGGTGAGAAAGGTCTGGAACTCTAACTTCGGGGCCAAGCGGGACTGAAAAAAGATGGTAGCGGATGGAAAGTTGTAGCGAACCCGCTGTGACGGCAGGAAGGTCCAAGCGATGTCGGCTTCTCAGCTGTCCGAGTGTAAGAGGACGACGACTTTTTGTTGCATAATGTCATGAACACTGCGAGTTGACGAAAGGGTGACGGGCCTGTTACGGCAAAGTCATGCCCCATTCGCGAGCCATAGGGTTTCTCTCGAATTCACCCGAGAAGAGGCTATATTATACAAGCCGCACTGGCGCATAGACTGACGACCTTTTCTATTAACGTTCTTACGAGACTGGACGATCTGAACTGGGTTGCAGCCATTGTAGAAATGTGTTGTCATTTGAGAAGATTTGCTTGTATGTGTATCTGCATAAAGACCTGATTCGTCTGTGTGAAGTATCCATAGCGCATTCCCTTCAACATTCATGGCGTCTTCAGACCTTCCAACCAGAACCGTTGCAGGAATCGGAGTCATTGATACCACAACTGTACGATATCACCTAGAACCGCGTCATATCTCGGGAGCTGCAGGAATAGGGAGTCATCCCGCCAGTCGACCAAGCACTAGTAACCGTCATGCACGATCTCTGCTGGGACAATATCAGGGTTTATTACTTGGCTGACAGGTGCTTCAAGATTGACGGCCTGATTGGAGCGCGGAATTGAATAGCGGAATAGCGGAAGGGGGAATGAACCAAGGATTGGGATGGGTATAAGGTACAGCTTTAGGTTTGATCCTATGCAAGGCAGAGCGTGTGATGTGTCATAATCCAGCTATCCAGCTACCTACAGCCAAAGATGTGCTCAATCGCCAGACAAGCTACGCGAAATAGCTTCGGCGGGCCGACGGGTCCAAGAGATCCAGAACACTTCGGCTTACGAAAATGTGCTCAGAAATGCTCGTACAATACTTGCAGCACAAGTGTTCGCCTGTACGACGTTTTCCAGTGCGAATCAGATGTCATTTTTGGCGTGCACGTCCGTTGCGAAATCTATATAAGATTCAGAATTCCAGTCAAGAGACACCTTAAACAGACAGCAAATCTTTGCAGAGTCATTTGAGAATTCTTCTGCACCATGTCACCATATCCAAACTTTCCCAGATCCTTTGGGGTCCTTTATTACCCAGCTTTCGAGGTCCTGGACATTGCCGGTCCTCTCGAAGCGCTCAATGATCTGTCCCGCATGAAAGGATTCGAGGACATGGAGCTCAGCATCATCAGCAAAACACTCGACCCAGTCAGTGTTGGTCCCATTGCACCGAACACGACAAGCCAAAATTTTGCAGGCCGACAGCGCTATCTACCTACCCATACATTCGCGGATGCTCCGCCACTTGATGTCCTCATTATACCAGGCGGCGCTGGCTCAGCTGATCCTTTGCCAGGCGGTGGTAAACCGGATATCCAAGGCTATATCGACTTCACTCGCCAGGCGTACAATGGATTCGATGGGCGTCGACCCTTGAAGTACATCATCACCGTTTGCAATGGCTCCATCATAGCTGCTAAAGCTGGGATCCTAGATGGTCACAAGGCAACCACGAATAAGGACGGCTGGGACGAAATTACTCCGCTTGGTCCAAAGACTCATTGGATTGCTAAGGCACGGTGGGTATCCAGCGGTAATGTATGGACGACTTCGGGCGTTAGTGCTGGTACAGATGGTTGTTTGGCTTGGATGAACAGCATTCTTCCTGATGAGGTTGTAGACAAGGTGGCGATTCATATGGAGTGGATTCGCGCGCAAAGCGCAGATAATGATCCGTTTGCTGAGATTGAAGGATGCAAAGACGTACTACCGAAGGAGAAGTAGTCTCTCAAAGGTCTTGCGGTAGTGTAATGGTCAATTGAGCAATACCTCTTTTTTTTTTCTGTTAGCAGACGATGCGTAATAGTCCTTAGTGATTGCGAGCGCCGGAAATTATTGCCAATTTTGTAGTTGACAGATTCTGAGCCAGTTCAACCTATCGTGAGATGATAGGTTTTGACGAGATGTAAAGTGCGCTCTTTTGATTCTCAGACTTGAACGCTTACGACGATATTTCCGAACTATCCGCGTTGTGATACTCGACTTACCTGTCAGGAAGATGTATCGGACCACCCCGAGTTCCGAATGTCGTGTATCCAAGGATTCGATGAGACCGGAGGCTCTTGCGAAATCCGTAGAAGTCTGGAAATCTTGCAAACATGTTGAGGCTTACACAGTGAGACTGGGCTGATAGACGAACTCGTAAACCAATCTTCAGCTTGCGATCTGTCTCCGAAAACAAGTTGCGCCACACTGTCAAGGGAGCCATGCTCCATATGTGGGTGTTCGGAAATTACCCCTTTTGTCTGCGTGTACGGAGCAGATTGAAGTGCCTAAGTGTGCCGTGAGCCAATCATGGTGTGAAGCAAGTAGAAAATATGTAAAGATTTCTGGTATATACCTAAGGTAGTGAAGCCTGATTTCTCCACGGGGACTGTTCACGAAACCCCGAGCGGGTTCAACAGATAGAACTAACCCGTAGGTGCCCCACAAGATGCACTCGCAACGCCAGGTACGTCAGCACAGCGTAATCCCGCTTGTTCTATCTGGGCTCCCGATTACATGGATTCCGCAACGTTCACCATAGCAACCGCCAGAGCGCCTGCTCGGATCATGGTTCGAACGTGATATTTCCATGGATTTGGAATTGATATGATCGACAAAGGACAATCTAGTATGTTGATCATTGCGTTCCATGCGGGCGCGCATCCCAATCAGTATCCTACTCGACCTCCGCCGCAAAAGCTGGGACTCGACAGAATAGAACCTAGTACAGTAGGGTGGCCCTTGGTTGCTAACCTAATCTCTGCGCCTGCACATTCTGTCCCCCATCTTTCTCTCTGACCCTTGGGTATCCTTTCGTGAATTTTATACCAATGAGTTGCAAAGACTCAGTGATCTACGAAGTAATGATACAATAACCATGGCTCAGAAGTCTACCATTGACATCCTGAACGCACCTCTGAGATTGCCATGTGGCTTGACGTTGTCAAATCGTCTAGTGAAATGTCCAATGCAGGAGACATGCGCTGAACCACCCGATTTCGACCCACCAATGTCCAAATTCCGGAATCTCTACAAGAACTGGAGTGAAGCACAATACGGCCTTCTTATCACAGGACAAGTGCAGGTCGATATCCGCTACTTTTCGATAGCTGGCGATGTGTGTTGCCACTCTGGCTCGACAAATGAGCCAGCTTTCTCAATGTGGAAAGAATGGGCCCAAATTGCACAGAAGAATGGAACACCGTGCATCGTTCAGCTCGCCCATCCAGGCCGTATGTCTCCAGCAGGCGCCGGTAACCGGCCGACCGACATGGCTCCGCTCTGCCCGTCAAGCGTGCCCGTCAAATTAGCATCGGGGAGGATTCTCGAGACGCCGGAAGCCATGACCCTCGAAGACATCGATGCCGCTGTCGCGAATTGGATTCGTGGAGCGTTCGTCGCCCGCGACGCAGGGTTCGCGGGGATCCAACTCCATGGAGCTCACGGTTTCTTGCTCTCGCAATTCCTGAGCCCCCATACCAACCGCCGCACGGATGAGTATGGAGGGACACCAGAGAAGAGACTGAAGTTCCTTCGGCGACTGGTCACAGAGATCCGCGCGGTGTGTCCATCACCGTTCTGTCTGTCCGTCAAGCTCAATTCCGGCGACTACATGGCCGAGGGCGGCTTGTCCCAGGATGAAGCACTTGACCAAGTGCATTGGCTTTTGGAGTGTGGAATGGTTGACTTTGTGGAGATTAGCGGTGGCAATGCAGAGCAGAGCACGAGCAAACTGCATAACAGTTTTGGCAACAAGAGTCTATCAGCAGCACCAAAGAAGCAGAGCACACGGATTCGAGAGGCATATTTTACGGAATTTGCTGAACGCGTTGCAGCATTGAACTCGGAGGTTCCAATCCAGCTATCGGGTGGGTTCAGAAGCCGAGTGGGCATGGCGGATGCAGTCGATAGCGGTGTTTGCCAACTCATCGGTTTGGGAAGAGCAGCAGTCTTAGAACCTTCCCTTCCGAGAGAGACTCTGCTAAATCCCAGTATTCCCGACGATCGAAGCCTCGCTTTACCGCATGCAGTGAGGGGTCTCTGGTTCGCGAACTTGATACCGGCTGGAGTCGTTGGCAACGGCCCCGCTCTCGAGTTCTTCTATTGGAACATGAGGAGACTGGGCCGTGGCCTCAAGAGTGACCCATATGCGAGCGTGCCGTACGTCATATGCCTGAAAATTCTAGGGCATGTTCATCACCTGACAGCCAGAATGGTGGAGGGAGCGAATGCATGGCTGAGAATGGGCTCGGAGTCAGCTGCAAGACGTGATTGATGGCCGAGCTGGTCAAGCTTCAGCGTGCACTAGATACAGAAGCTGATACTCTCATTCGTTGCGTAAGCCTGTTTAATGACTGTCTTCATCTCTCTTATGAAAGTAGTCTCGATTCTGGTAAGTGATTAGGCCTTTTCAATTACTTAAGTACGTTCGGTGGCAAAGAAAAAAACAACGTGGACTGGAGATGTAAAATAAAATAGCCTATACATTCCTTTTTGTTGTCAAATCAACTGGTCCCAGATAACAAGCAGGTCAGCTAAAGTTCGGCGCAATTGCTACACAATCTGACTGTCTAGGTCGGCCAAGTCAAAGCTTAGATTGCTCATCTGTAGCTGACTGGACGCAGTGAATGCAGGAAGGAACAATGGACGGCTTTTCATGACAAGACAGATAGTCGGATCTACATGTAGCAACTAGCAAGCGGTTCTCTGGGAGTACACTGTAAAAGTAAGGACACTTTAATGATCATTGAACACCTTAGCCGCGATCATCCATTAGGCTTTGCCTAATTCGGCTAGAACCTAACCGGAGTTTGTTAAAGCTCAAGGGATATTTAATTATCATGTAAATTGCGCGATTCCCCATCTTTCAATTGGAATCTTCCGCACTACATTCTCGCCTCTCAACAACATTCCTCCAAATGATCATTCTACTTTTGCTTGTTTTGTCTGAAGACAGAAAGTTTTCTTATTATTTATGGAGATAATGTGCACTGGTCGGCGTTGCGTTTAACACTTACATACTCGAATGTTCTCTTATGCCAGCAGGCAATTTAAAAAGAACAAGCGTAGGTTTACCAATCACAATCTTCATTTATGTCAATCGCAGAATCCGCAGACTCTGCAAGCGCAGCCTGCCGGCCCCGCAGATGTCTTGCAGTTAAGGCACTGCGGCCCGCTATCTTCGATGCTTAGCAGCCCTGGTTCGAACAAATCTATGTAGCGCCGGGATGCACTGCATTCGCCGTATTCGTACCTGGGTTCACTGCTGGCATAAAAAGTCGCAGATTCATCGAACATGCGCTGAAACCACTCAGGACACTCGGTGCTGTCGGAAAAGGTGGGTGTTTCGTCCACACTGCATTGAGCTTCTTCAGACATGAAAGAGATCTTACCTCGGAGTGGACGACGGGCCTCCACCAGGATAAATTGATCCCTGAAAATCGTCTCTTTGTCATCCTGTTCATCACCATAGACATCGGTTCGGAAGAGGTGCAAGCTGCGACGCGATTCCACTTCACCGCCAGGGTGACCAACGTATACCGGACCAAGGCTATCAATCGTACGAGCATCTCGGATTCTGAAACGTAGGTTCTCGTTGACATTGGCAAAAATCTCGTTGTAGTCCTGATGCAACTCAAATCTTACTCGGGACTGGTCGAATGGTGAGGTCCCATCATCTCTGACTGATGCCATCACTTTGTGGTCTTCGCAGCGAGCCTCAGAAGAATGCCATTTCAAAGTAGAGCGCATTTTCCCTTCTGAAGAACCAATATACCAGCTGACTTCGTTCGTTGTAGAAGGCGCGGCAATCATTCCAGCCTCAGAGATAGAATCCGCTTCCCAAATGAAATCTTCCAGATCCAGGCTGCTATTGTCGAAGTTCCATGATTCATCATCAGCCATTGATGTATCCTCAGCGCCAATCTTGATGTTCAAGCCCTTGAAAATGCTGATGAAAGCCTCATTCGGGCCCTCATCGCTTTCTTGATGGGGGTTAGACGAGTTGATACTGGTGCTGAGATTTCGGTAAGCAGAAGATCCATCAGCGCTGTCAGTGGCGGCAGGTTCGCCTAATGCAGTGGTCTGATCTGTACCCTGTTCACTATCGTTTGTCCCATCCGCGCCGTCACCGTGTTCGGAGTAGAAGGCTGGGGACAGGGATGGGATGAGTTGCAGATGGTTTGATGGTGTAGTCTTGGACAGCCCAGCATCTACCCAGCTCGTCGTTGCCGCAAGAGAGCGCGTTAAATAGCCGACATGTGATTGGACAGCACCATAATTCAGATCAGAGTATTCGCTTCGTTCACTTTGGTCAAATGCGTCAATCATTCTCTGGAAGGCTTTGTTGCCCCGCTTTCTCGAAGTTGTCTTGCGCCCATGCTTACCGCGCGGTCTACGCTTTGAGACCCTTCCCTTAACACCGCTTTTATCCGAAGATTTTCGCACGTTATTCTCGGATGAAAGCTGGCGACGTAGTGGTCGTCGAGTGGACGAAGATTGAGATTTGAATTGCGGCATATTGAGTCAGTGATGCTGCGGATGCAAGATCAAGACAAGAAATGATTAGAGAATTCAACATATTTGAGCACGATATTCGAGATCATGCCTTTAAACAGATGAAATGAGCATCATAATAGAAGTGTAACCGGCCTTTGCACATTGTGACAGAGAGAGACGTAGCCTCGTCGTGAACAGAAAAGATGATCTGGAACAGTGTTTTGACAACAATGCGAATAGCGGCCAGGAATGTCCGAAGACGTGACGCTAACTTCGATTCGAGAGGTTGGTGATACTTTGGTTTCGGTATCATGTATAAAGTGCAGCGTAAATTAAGTGATACGCACCGGGAATTTGAGCAGCGCATCGCGAAATTTGACTTGTCTAATCATCGGAAAGCCCAGAAGTGGCTTGACATATTTCCCACTAGGGCTTTTACATGAATGCCAAGCAGTGCTTGCCTTCCCCATGGTATGATATTGACTGAAGTATCGCTTCCGAATCTGACGATGAGAGAATTTATTGAATCGACCAGGTCGTAGCCGGAATGCGGGGCAAAATTTGTACTGACAAAAGAATATTTGATTCATTTCGTATACCAGACGGAGAGCCGACGAAAACAGACAAAGAGAATCAACCAATCGTGGCTGGAAGTCCCATGGGCGTGAAAAGGGGTGATGGTTTCAAGAGAGAGCTCCCGCACCTTACTGGAGCAATTCTCCATAGATCTGGTCGAAACCCGTTGGCGCTCTCGTGCACGATGGACACGCAAATTGTGGTGGGATTTGAAGTTATGACAGGACAGAAGTGAAATTGGATGAGGAATGCAAAAGATTGGCTTTGATTGCTGCGAGACTGCTCCTCGCAGTCCGCTTTTGCGTTCGTATCCGTGTGACGTAAGCAGACCTATCCTCTTGCCAAATGGAATCGTGCCAGTCAAACGGACATTGGATCTAGCGCTAAAAGAGCAAGAGCACCTGCGTGGATATTGGGGTTCATGAGAGACCGCTCATATGCGAACTAGTCGACGAACTCAATATCGTTTGCTTCATTCATATTTCAGTAGTGACCAGTGCAGACAGTAATAGAACAACGCCGCCTTTTAGGAACCTCCGTTACTTCCAAGATTGTTACAGGACACAATCTTAAGCCTACAAGTGATTGACACGACCTCACTTCTCCTGCATCGCTCTGAACTAGATACCAAAGGCTCAGCTGACCATTCGGCAACGAGGTCATCAGAGCTATCTTGGGTATACACAAGAGCAGCAAACCCGCTAGTCTCGAGATTTGGAGTGATCGTACCTCGGCTGTTTATCTGCAAGTCTTTTTCTTGGCACATTCCGTCGAACTGTTGTCCATGGCGGATCGAACTCTTCGCGATCGCGATCTCGCCAGTTTTCGTCCAGATCGCACCATCTCGGCGGATTCTGCGGAAGTGCAGTATTTTGGATGTCTGACGAAGTTGGCACGCCGCTGGTTATCCTTCGGAGATCCGGATTTTCGGTATGTTCGTCTGTTCTTTGATCAGGTTCCTGAAAAGAATGTGGACTGTTTGCAATTTTCTCGACCCGTGTTGCGTCGTCCGCAGTCCTGTCGCCCACAGACTTTTCGTCCACAGCCTTGTCATCCGCAGTCTTGTCATCCACGGTCTTGTCATCCACAGTCTTGTCATCCACGGTCTTGTCATCCACGGTCTTTACATCCGCAGTATTTCTATCCACAGTCTCTCCATCCACAATATTTTCATCCACAGTGTTCTCGGCAGTAGCCGCACGCTTCTTGGTGTCGGTTGTAGGCTGATCGCAGTCGCGCGAAGGGCCATAGAATGATCTTCCACCAATATCTAGGCGTGCAAGGACTTGTAGAAGCTGCGGTGTTTCGCCTGGGCATCGAACAGAGATGTCAAGCGTCTCATACAATTCTGTACAAGCTTGTTCATCTCCGATTAAAAAGTCGGGATTCCGCTGCGCTTTGGAATGCCCATAATCAGGACCATCAGGTGGAGTGAAAGTGGGTCGGCAATACCCGGCACGAGCTCTTAAGCTAGGACAGCACTCTTGTGCAACGCGCCAAAAATCCTCTTTCTCAATCAAAAGCTTGACGAACAGGTCGAGTACAAACTGAGGGGCTTGGTTTTGGAGGAGCACATGGTCCCAGAACTTTACAAGGGTTTCAGAGAGAAAACTAGAAGATATCATGAACCCTATCGGAGTACCTCTGTCCACGGCCAGCATTCTCTGAAAGAGCAGAGCAGCAGCCACTGGGTCATCGATGTAGGACGTGAGGATTGAGCTATTTTCATTCGACTGCTTGCTTAATCTCTCAGGATTTGGCGCACCTTTACCTTTGCCAGAACGTGATTTAGCCTCTCTGTAAAGAAGAAATTGGTTAATATTGGTCACATTTGCCATGAACTGTCCACATACAGAGCTATTTTTTGAAACGCATAATGCAGGTCTTCTTCTGTCATTTCTTGTAGGATTGTTCTGGTCGTATCGCGCAACGCCAGTAGCTGCGGGGATTCTTCGCTCGAAGAAATCATCTCTAATGGATTGTTCTGCAGTGCCATGCTCAAGAAGTAAAACATACTAGGGGGAGTCCTGGGGTTGAAAAATTTGGATAACACCATAAATTGCTCCTCGGAGCACATTCCTTTGTACACAGTTTCATTGAGGATGATCGACATGGACTGGACATATTGGTAGTAAGTAACGCTACGTAGAGGCCATGACCGTGTGTCACGTGGTCCGAGGCTACGGGGTACTTGCTTCCTGACGTCTAGTGGATCTCGAGTGTGATGCATACCGAAAGTCTCGAAGCTTGCCATCGTACGGCTGGCACATTCGCGCATGGGAAGTTCGGACTCCCATCGATCGAGGCTGACCATATGATAGAGGATGGATCTCTTTGACTTGAGTACCAGATTGCAAGCGGACTCTTTCCGGAGGAATTCTGAGAGCCTTGGATAACCTGCGGCGTGTGCGGCACGCGAGAGTTTATACGATTGAGACTGAGACCCCCGTCGAAATGTGCCCCCGGTAAGCTGACGCTTCCTGAACTGCCACCTGAATACACTGTTTATGCTTTGCCTGGAGTATAACCAGGGCTTGAAACCTCTGCGAGCTTGACCATCGCTACTTGATGGTGGCGGAGGAAGCCGTACTTTTGGAATGGCCTTGGCGTCTTCTTCAAAATCGATAGTGGGTACAGTTCGCGTTTCGAGATTTTCCTCATAACCCATTTCCATCATTTCTGTGGCTTCCTTGTTGGCATGAAAAGGGTTCAGAGACAGACGTAATTGCATCTGCTGAAGGAATTCGGTCAGTCCACAGTACTGCAAGCGAGGCAATTTGACAACAGCCCCAGGAAGCCCCTGTTCTTCTTGGTCGTTGTCGAAAAGATGCTCCTCCGTAATGGGTATAGGGTAAAGTGGGTATGGTGCGTCGAATCTGAATGTAACGATTGACGGGGCACTTGATGTATAGTGCCATAGTAGTAATCCAGAAGCACGGTCTATTAATGCCTGCGTAAGCTCTGGGGGTTCATCCATGGTCGTGGAATCAAACGATGGTGCTTCCGAGCCCATATTGAAAGCGTAAAGAATGTGATTTGGTAGTGTATAAGTGAGACTAGAGGTGATTGAGAGGTGAGTTTCGGAGTGCATACACCATTCTGAGATCAGACCAGCAGGAGCCACATGAGGGTCCATACAAATTCGTGCAGCGATAGATAAGAAGGCGCGGTTGCAGCTCATTAACGGCAGCGGCGGACTTGGACATTGAAGTCGACGTGTACCCATAACACAAGTAGAATTGCTTCGCTTGATATCTCGTAGGGTCAAATGCTTGGATTTCTGTCATCTTGTTTAGTAGTCCCATTAGAAAGTGAGAAGAGAAATGTCAGCGTCACCGTAGTGACAAGTGGCTAATCAGACAGAGGAGAACCTCCAGCCAAAATCCTCAGTTTGAGTAGACACCCGGATTTTAATCAAGATGAATCAGCCAGATCGATAGCCATAATTTTGATCGGACACCTCGCTGACTTGATTTTCGACTTATGATCTTTATGCCTATTTCAGCGCGACATTACTTCTGGCACCCGATGGCCGTCCGTTGAGTTCATTTGACACTCTTTTCCAAATCTATGAGTCGCTCCACGAGCTTTTCTTTCAAATATGGAGGTAGCATTAAACTGTCCAGAACTGAATCAGCCAAGTCCATAATTCGATAAGGATGTACTTACATTCCCTCGCGCGTACATACGCGATACGTCCCGCTCTCTTGATAGTTTCCTTTTTCATCAACAAATTTCCCTTCTCCATCCACTTCCAAGCTTCCAAAGATATCTTCCGGCCACGCGGTCCTTCCAAAATCGGGCGGATTCCTCAGATCACTGACATGAATGTGACCGCCCACGCCTCCGCCTCCTGCTCCTCCCTGCGCGCTTGCGCCCCCAGCCCCACCGCCTCCTGCACCGCCTCCGCCGCCATAGCCGGGTCTGGATTGCTTAGAACCGGTCCTGGAGCGTGATGGCCGCTGCTGCTGCTGGGGAAAGAAGACACCGCCAGATCCAAGAGAGGAGCCGGCGGTAGAGGCGTAAGCTTGGGCTTGAGCTTGGACAGAAGGATCAGATGTAGCATGTTCCCGGATGACAGATTGGAGGATGCGTAGGAAGTTCGGATTCTCTTGGAGTGAGTCTGGGGTCGGTGGGATGGCAGAGGAAGTCCCAATGGCTAAGGATGGATTTGGGGGAGAAGTTTTAAGGAAGGAGAGGATGTTGGTCGTTGGATTGCGTTCAGAGGGAGGATGGACATACTAAAGATCTATGAGCGGACAGGTATTACTTGATCGATGGCAAAGGAGACCTACGATTTGATCGTTAGTAGAGAGAGTCGAGATGGGATGAGATGGGAGGAAGGAAGATGGTCTGACGAGGGTCCGATGTGCCCGTCGAAGGAGTAAAGTAGACATTATGGTTGAGGTACTAGTACAATTGATGCGGTGAATCTAAATGGACAATAAATACGAAAGGCGGACCAGAGCCTCAGAGCATTGTATGGTGGAGATGCCGAAGTTAAGATTTGGATAAGACAGTATTGCGGGAGGAGCCGGCGCACGAGTGAATGATCTCATCAGGAAAAATTCTTAACGACAATGCGATTCGCGGAGCTCCTACCTTCAATTTGTCGTCTATGTAATTTATCGTGTCCTGTCAATAGCAGCGCGAAATCACGACACGGCGATTGCACTGTAAGCTCTAGTAGGAACTTTCAAGAAGCAATGTGGCTCTGGACTCCACCGCCAGAGTGGACGATAGGATGCTCGCGGGCATCTCGCTTCCCCACCCAAAAGCAAAAGCTCATGGCAGGCAAGGCCCCTTTAGCGCCTTGCTTCCCTGAAGCTTCAGCACGATGGATACCGCCCTTGATAAACTAGTCTAGTGGTTTGAAAATCCTCGTGGGGTTGTTGCTTACCGATCACTCTCTTGCTGTCGCAATGCCGGGCTTTGGTTTTTGATAATTCTTCTATCCTATTCAAGCTCCCCAGTCTCTCCTTCTGCTTTCTGCCATCCGAAAGTTTTTGACTGCATTCTCTTTGTAAGCATTATCTGCACCATGAGCTCAGAGTCCATATCGAGAGAGGCCGATAGTGCGGGGGCTTCAAGCTCATCACACGACCATGAAAAAGAACCCAATCCTCGCGAACTCGAGATGCGACATGGAGAAACCTCGAAGTCCAGTATGGACAGGGTCTATAGGTAGGAAAACAACTGTAGAACTTTGCCGCACCGGATTCTCACAATCTTTGCCAGGAAACTTGATTTCAGGATCATACCAGGCATGATTCTTCCCACCGTCGCGAGTCTTGATATCGAGCTCACCATTGGCCAGCTTTCTGGACGCTCTACTTTCTGTGCTCCGCAATCCGATCTAATGTCGCTCTTGCCCAAACGATGAACGAGGTCAATGGCCATGACTTGGCCTCGGTACTACATCTTTCGCCCAAACAGGTTTCTACTGGTCTGGCCCTCTTTTACGTCTGCTATGTCATCTTCGATTTTCCTTCCAACCTCATCATGTCTAAACTCAGTCCTCACGTCTGGATGAGCAGGATCGTGATAGGTGTTGGCATCATCGGGGCCTGCATGGCTGCCATGAAAGCTGCCTGGAGCTTGTACCTCCTGCGACTTCTCCTTGGCGTTGTAATTGCGGGTATGTGGCCTGGCATGTCCTACTACCTTACGTTATTCTACCCACCCTCTCGCTGCGGAAAGCGCATTGGCTACTATTATACTGCTGCGCAACTTTCTGCCGCTGTTGTTGGCCTTGTCTCTGCAGGCTTCCAAAAAATGGACGGCCTTCAAGGTCTGGTCGGGTTTCAATGGATGTTCTTGATTTATGGCATTGTCGGTGTTGCCGTTGGTATTTCTCTGTTGTGGTGGTTACCAGACAGGCCGTTGAGGCCAGGCGAGGTCCGAAATCGAACAGGATGGCGAAGGTACATTCCGCTATCCCGTCCTGCGCTGACGGGGGAAGATGCTCGACTTCATTACGAGGATTTGACCAGAGTTTACCAGAAAAAGGTATGGACCTGGATGGATCTCCTCCGGGTATTGATGGACTTCCGGCTTTGGCCTCTTCTCGTGATGTACTTTGGTGTTGTGGGTGTTGGCATCGGCGTTCAGAATTATGGCACCGTTATCATCCAATCTATCAACCCAAACCTTAGTGGGATTGACCTCAGTTTGCTCTTTGCCCCCATTTGGTTGGTGAGTTCGCCCCTTGCCCTGTTCCTATATAAATTTACTCGTCATTCAAATCACTAACATTTCCTTTCCTTAGTGCGACCTCATCGCCATCCTCATCTCCATGCCCATCTCCGACCGCTTCCACACCCAGCGCCCGCTCATCTTCTCCCTCGCCGTCCTTCTCCAAATCGCTGGTCTCCTCATCACTACCTTTGCCGGCGCTGCCAACTCCTGGACCCGCTATGGCGGGCTGCTCATCATCGGCTTCGGCCTTGGTCCCACCGTGCCCAACGTCATGGCCTGGACCAACGAGATCTTCCAGCCGCGCCATGGCGAGGTCGGCGTCGCGGCGGCGAGCGCACTCGTCAGCGGGCTGGGGAACTTGGGGAGCATTCTGACGACGTATGCGCTGTATGCGGGATGGCCGGCGGATGAGAATTCGAAGCATCCCTTTCGCAAGAGTAATTTGGTCATGATCGGCATTTTGTGTGCGAGCATTGGTGCGGCGGTGGTCATGTCTGTGCTGGTGCGCGTGTTTGGTGTGGAGCGGGTTCGCGCGGGAGGTTTCGAGGAGGATGAAGATGAGGAAGGTCAAGTGGAGGATGGTGCAGCGAGGAGAGAGGAACAGGAGCGGTACTCAGAGATAGAGGTTGTGCGGCCAAAAGTCTAAGAGTAGATACAGTTCGTGACTTTTTTCAAAAGGAAAAAGAGGCAGCTAGATCAACACCCGGATCCTTTGTATGCTTCAACAGGCACGATTTCTATGAAATGTAAAGAGCCAGCCGCCTGTTCATACGAAGTGAGCGGCATTATATCGGGTAGGTACCCAAGGTAAATATAAAGTGTATTTGCGTTGACGGCTTGGTTCACTTTTCTGCTGGTGTACTTTCACGTACCTACTTTTGTCAAACTCCTAGCAATTGACTTACACGAGGTACTTTGTTAGGCATTCCGTCAGTACGATCACTCTTTCACTATTTTGTCGGCATCTCTAACGTTGAGAGTTATATACATCTATTTGAAAACCAAAAGAAACTCGCATGTCAGAAAACGTTTCGTATACTGGTTTGACAAGCAAGACTCCATCAATACTGTAGCTCGAGCGGCACCCGGAGGTACTGTAAGCATATGGCCCTAACTTCCCTTCAGTGCCTTCGGATGGTTGCGTCCCGTCATCTTCTTGAGTTGTGACCGTACTGATTGTGAAAGCGATGAATGTACTAGTACATTGCCCGATTTGACGAATTCCACGAAAGTATATGCCGGTGTGTCTGGAAGCCTGTCCCAAAGAAAGATGGGAAGAGAAACCAGTATAAGGACTGAATTGCTGAGAAAACATCCTTCCAGCCTGACCAAGTCATGGCGTCGTAATCTGCCAAGGGCATGAATAGATTTGATATCATCTGGTATAAGATCAACAGACCAGCGTTTCCATGATCGGGGACTTGGAATAGTTTCTGCGCTCTTTAGGCGTACTGCGAGTAATACTAATGTTTCGGCCATGGACTCATCTATACCATGCGGAGAAACTAGGGCAGATGTGATTAGCGTGACATCGTGTCAGAGGAGAACAATGAAAGTGAAAAGACACATTGCAGTCCGAGAGCTAATAGAACCGGCTCTTTCGCAAATCGAGGTAGCTCCCAGCAGTTTTTCTCTGCATTTGACATCGGCCACCATTTTGTTGTTTTTAGAACACAAATAAATACGTAATCGTGATTTGGGTCCAATTCTCCTGTCTTTGAGCCTCGCAGGTAGTGGGAGAGTGGACTGCGACATTCCTTGCAACACATCCTAGCGAGAGGTTCTGGAGAATGTGTCGCTTACCTTTACTGCCCTTTTTTGGGCCATGAAGAGGAGACAATTCCACTGAAGGTGAAGCAACATCCCCTAAGAATGTATACCAAGTTTCGGTCATGAGCTTTTTAGGAAAGCGTTTCATTAATCTGGCATGTAACATCACGACGCTAAGTCGATCTGTATTCGCCGATTTCAGTTCTGCTATTAGGTTCCGTGTAAAGGAGTTGTCATTGACGCCGGTGGTAGTGGATGACGAATTGCTTGCCCAAAGCCCTTCAACTGTACCAGAACGGCCACCTCTGGACGCACTCGCGGCATAGCAGCAATCCAAGATGAAGACAACATCTGATTTACTTAGCATCAGATATCCTTGCAGATCTGACCATACTAGAAACACATTTCCTTCTAGACGTGGACTCCAGATGCTTCTCGCATTTGTGTCCGACGAGCCATGGCCTCCATAATATACAATGAGGAGGTTACCCTCGGCGCCGTATGCTCTCCGGAAGTCAGTCAGCTCGTCGGCTAATCGCAACGTAGAGTCTGTCGATGGAATCAAGTATTCTACTGTTTGGTAATTGTATAATCTCTCGAATACGTCTTTGAGAGCACTCAGTTCCGTTTTTGTGTTCAGATCGTCATCCTCCCATCTCAGGAGGAGGACATACACGGCGTGATACCTCCGAGGTACCGGTGGAAGGGCCGACTTCGCTGCCTGGTTCAGATGTGCAAAGAACTCGTCGAAGCTATTGACATGGTCTGGAGGATCAGGTACTGCGGGTGAGGGCTGGTGAAGAGCCATGTCCACCTGGTTCTGCATTGCTGTTAATTGCGGTTGTCCAAAGTGGCTGTTTTTGCTACGACTCATTGGTAGCCTTGACTTGCATTTTGCCAGAGATGGATACTTTCAGACTGCGGTGAGCCCGAACAAATTCAAATCTTGCCTTATCCAACCGCTGTGAAAAGGATGTAGGATCGTGATACTTGGGCGTAATAAGACAAAAAGCCTTGCTTGCTATCCCTGGCTTGGACAGAAAAGTCGGTTCTCCTTAGTTGTTGTAAGGATACCACAGAGTGGCAACACCGAGAGGTGAGAGGGTGTACACAGAAGATTAATAGAACGTAGGGATCAACTCGATGTCCCAAGCTGAAAGTTGATAGTTGAAACCACTCAAATGAAAAGGAAGTGATTGCAGAGAGAGGCTGTCAGGAAGCGGGGCTGAGTCTACATTATATTCGTTGCTTTTCTTGTGTAACCATGGAGCCCCAGCAGCGATTACCTGCTTGTGACTTGCCGGACTGTGCATCTTTTGAAAGTATCAAGAGCATGCGTCGTGTTGTGGGAGGCTATAAGTTGTATGAGACCCGAGCAAATGACACATCATTTAATCAAATCAACAGACGGATTAGTTCAACTCACGTAGGCTAGTCGAATGTCTCGGCAGTACATCTTCTTCCGGTAGTTTTCGGGTACAAGGCAGATTCGGAAAGCTGGTCAGCTAAGCTAGCATCAGGGCATGGCAAAAGAAATGTCGTCACCTCCGCCAATTTGGCCCTCCCCTATTCGAATTTCCACACCTATTTGAAGCGATACGGCTGCTGCTGCTTGCTTTCGTTTTATTATTTCTAAGTGCTTAGGAGCTGCTGTGATGTTCGTATTTGCTGTTCTAAGCACTGTTTTATTAGCTGCTGTTATTTTATTGTTTTACTTGTTTAAATGGGTGTTATTCGCACCCCTAGCCCTGCTGCTACTGCTGTACCAAATTCACATCCTGATACAATCAAACGTACACGGTTTTTTACTGCTGTTGATACCGAACCTTATATGCCTTTAAAGCAGCTGCTTGCCTCTCACAACATCTCAATTACCGTACGAACTGCTCAGCGCTGGCTTGATCACCGACGAAGACATGGAAAGGTTGCTTATCACCGTAACCATCACTGTTCTGGACGTTCCCTTTTGATATCTCAACAACAACTTGATACCTTACTTGATCCTTATGTTAATTCTGTACGGGATCAAGCGTATGAGTGTCAATAAACTGTTCATGGAATCTAAGACAGTGTACGTACGCTAAGATGTAGCCTGCAAGCACGTACACATAATGCTGCTTTATATCAAAAGCCTACAATTAAGGCAATCAGCTCTGTTAATAAGAAAAAAAAGGGTTAAAGTCAGTGAAATTCACAAGGATGAGCCTTCTGAGGACTGTATAGAAAATACTATTTATACAGACGAAGCCTATGAGGATCCTTCAGATGAGGGTCGACAGTGAGTGTTACGTGAGGCAGGTACTCGTCTTAACTATGAGAGTCTTCACTATCGCTATCCTAAGACTGGGATAAAGCTTTGTTTTGCTTCTCGGATCTCACAGTGGCGTAAAAGACTGTTATTATTTTATAATGACGAGAATTGTCACTCACCTCCACCTTTTAAACCTCCACCAAAACCTCGCCGGTTCAAATATAAGACAGATTAAGCTTATCATCTTTGTATGCTTGAATATAAGGCTCAATTACCTCATGATGTGGAAATTAAACCAAAAGGCAACTGTATGACACAAGACTGTTACGCCAAACAGATCATACCTGTGTATATTGAAGCAGTCAATCAGCATCATTTAGAGCATGGATAAGTATTTCTTGTGGAGGACAATAATAGCTCCTATTGGATCAGGTCTTTAGACAATATTCCAAAAAGGTTAAGAGTATTCAACACCCTGCTTAATCACCAGACCTCAATCCTATTAGAAGCTGTTGGCTATTGCTTAAGCAGCGTGTACGAAGAAGGAAATGGAATTCAATTGAGTAATTGAGGGCAATTTTGATTGAGGGATGGGAAGCTATTACACAGGATGAGATTCGTGCTCGAATAGCTGAGATGCCATGGAGGTGTAGGCAAATTATTCGGAACAGAGGTGGAATTGTGGTAAATATCAGCATCGGCACAGCAGCAGCAGCATTAATACAAGTAACAGCAATAATTGAAATAATAACAACGCCAAATAATATGAGGTGGGGGCAATTGGCGGCAGCGGGGTGCTGAAATAGGGGGGTTCGGAGGTGACGACATTTCTTTTGTCATGCTAACGAGTAATGTTTTACTTTGATTGCGTTAATAGATATTAACATATTGAATGGGTATCTTAGCAGGGAGACTGACGTATATCAAGAGCAGCAGAAGCTATCTGCCACCTGTCTAGAAGTATCAAGATCCTGAATTATTTAATTAGACGTAAGTCGCCCACGACGTCGCGTACCTGGGCGAAGGCAGCGCCTGGCAGCAACAGCAACCTCTCGCTTAGCCAAACCCGTCGATTAGAAGTATAGCATTCAATGTATATTCTGATGAACTAACAGTGCTGCTTAGTTTGCTCAATTCTATCAAGATGATTTATCTGCCGGAAATGCCCAGATTACCACCTTCCCTCGAGCTAACTCAATCGAAGTTGCGAACAGAAAATGAAAATGACTCGAGAGTAAGGACAGCCCCAGATCACAGCACAACCATGACCTGGGTAGCCTTCGTCTGGCAATCGATGCCCTCATAATGCGTGACCCTCAATGAAGTTTTTGTTCATTACCTGGTGACCCAAGACGTTCTTGGTTCTGTTCAATATCGCACGCATCTTCCCTTTCCCATTATGTACTCTCAATCCGCCTCCGCCAGTTGAATGATTAACCTCGCCGCCACATCGAGAAACGGAAATGGCGACGTGACATCCTTCTCCTCCGCCACCCTTCCCATCCCCACCAGCTCCTCTCGCTCCCGCACCTCCGCCCCTTCCTCTACCGTCTCTTCCTCTCCGAGCTCCACCCACTGCTGCTCTTTCCCACCACCACCACCTCCTCCTCCTCCACTGGTCCCAGGCGACGGCTGTTGTTGTCGCCGCCGGACTTCCCGCACAGGGCGGCGCTGAATGCGCTCGTACCCGGCGCACTTGAAGTCGACGAGGAAGAACTCGCGCTCGATGCAGTACAGCTGGATCGTCACGTACACGTACACGCTCTGGTCCGGCAGCAGCGCCGTGGTGCTCGCCCGCCCGCTCGACAGCGCGCTACCACCACCACCGCCGCCGCCGCCACCTCGGATCCTGGCATCCGCACCGGCACCCGCGCTCTGCGTGCTGCTCCCCGGCCCCGTAAACTCCGCTCCGCCCAAACTGCCCGCCACGCTCTTGCGCCGCGAGGCTGCCGCCCACCCATCGCCGCTTCCGCCACCAGCCGCGCCCCCACTGTGGTTGCCTGGCGGGCCGGTGGCGAGATCGACGCGCGAACTCCGTGCCGACGAGGCCGAAAGCGGATGCAGAACTTCGGGCGGGTACATGCCGTCCTTGCGGAAGCGGGCGTGGATGACCCAGGGGTCCGCGGGCAGGCGATAGCCCCAATCGTTCCAGGCGCCGTAGCCGCGACCGTGCGAACGGTTGCGATGGGAGTGGTGGTGGTGGGAGTGGGAGTGAGAGTGGGCGCGGCGGCGAGTCTGGGTGGGATCGGGGACGGCGCCATGGTCGTCAGAGTCGTTGCTGTCAGAGGAGGATGAGGAAGGTGGCGGAGAGGGCGAGTCAGGGCGGTAGTCCGGGTTGTCTTCTTCCGAGGAGACGTCGTCGGGGGAGGTGCGCGAGCCGTCGGAGCCGTGGCGGTCGCGGGAGCGAGAGGAGTGGGCTCTGCCGCTGCCGCCACCGGAGTGTTTGCGCGGTTTGGCATCTTCCCACTCGGCGCCCATGGCGGATAGGGCTTTGTAAATGGCAAGCATGGCTTCGGCGGGGCTGTTCCGGCTGCGGATGCCGAACTGCCATTTGGTAGGTCGAGGTTTCTTGGCTTGAGTGGAAGGTTGAAGAGGAGTCATGCCCTCGGGTTTCAGGGCACTGGTCCCGGCGGTGGGACTTTTAGCTTGAGCACCCTTTAACCTAGCAGCCGTAGCTGCCTTGTCGCCTTCTGTACGTGCACGTGGAGAAGAAGAGATATCCGACAAATCTGGTTGGCCGCTTGTTCGAGGAACGCCAGCCATGAATGCTCTATGATAGTCTGGAAGAGAAGATGGGAGAACGCCGACCGTGGATACAGGAGCGCGTTCGTACGCTTGAGCAGAAGAGTTAGAACCATGGCGGGGACGTTCGGGAGAGCTATGCATCCGAGGAGACGATGTCGGCGGTGGTTGGCGCGCGGATTGGGTGGCGGAGAACGTCTGCGCCAAAGGTCGTACCTGCCCGCTGGTTGGAGAAGCGCCGTAGTCCCAGGGATTTTCAGCCTTCTTATTAAGAAGGGCTTTTAAATAGTTAGTGCACGACTTCTGTGGATTGTGGTATGAGACAGCTTACGATTTTGTTGCATAAGCTGATTCTCGCGCACAATCAAATAGGCATCCTTGATGGCGTTGGGCTCATCTTTTGCCAGTGCTTGCTGTACATCGTCTTTGGCGTAGCCCATAGTCTTTCCAAGCTTGCCCACGACATCTGCGTGCAATTGTTCCCGAACGAACGCTGGCTTCGAAGGGGCCAAGGTATGAGGGTCAATGGCCTTGTTTGGATTGACGCCGGTATCAATGAATTCCTCAACCGGCGGCTTGAGGTAGTCGGGTAGATTGTGGTTGAACCAAGGGTCTTCTCGGATTTCCGGAATGGTAATTCGATGGACAGGATTGACTTGCAGCATCTTCTTGATCAGGCGTACAGCACCAGGCGTGAGGTAGTTGGGTATCGTATAGTTCCCCGAGGAAATCTTCTTGAACAATGTAGGGATGTATTCGTCGTCGAATGGCAGCTTGCCTGCTAAAAGTACGTAAAGAATTACTCCGCAGCTCCACACGTCAACCTCGGGCCCTGCATAAAGCTTGCCCGAGATGACTTCTGGAGCCGCATAGTTGGGGCTTCCGCAGCTGGTCTTGAGAAAGTTCCCATCTGACATGATGTTGCTCAGACCAAAGTCAGCAATCTTGACGTTGAGTGACTCGTCCAGCAACAAATTCTCCGGTTTCAGGTCTCGATGAACAATCTTGTGTCTGTGGCAATATTCCACCGCGCAAACAATCTGTTGGAAAAACTTCCGAGCCTTCTCTTCAGGCATGCGGCCGTGCTGGACGATGTAGTCGAAGAGTTCCCCTCCTGCGTACTCGAGAACCATGATGATTTCTTGAGACGTCGTAATCACGGTGAACCTGTGGTCATGCATCAGTCAGCCAAGTCCCACTCCCCAAAACTTACATGCCGGTACCCACAGCTTGATGATATGCGGATGTCTCAACAGTTGCAAATACTGGATCTCGCGCTCGATCCTTCCCGCCATATCCCTCGTCACCAACTTCCGCCTCGACATGATCTTGAGTGCCACCTGCTGCCCGCTGACGGAATGCACCGCCAACTTCACCTTGCCAAACGAGCCCTCGCCCAGCGTCTTCACAATCTTGTACTGGCCCAATCGTTGGTCATCTCGCTTCTTGATCGCGGGCGGTCCAGGCGCCGCTCGTAACGATTGGGGCGTGGGAGGATTGGGCGTCTGGACTTGCGCGATATCGAGGGCTCGCGCAGGCTTGGAGCGGAGATTGGACGAGGAGATGGAGATGGCGAGGTCGTCGTCGTCGAGCGCGGACGCCATGGTGTTCGTATTGGAGGGGAGGGGCCGCCAAACAGAAACCCCCACGCAAGTAGATAAGGAAGCGCTCGATTACGTCGAGTCCACTCTAGGAAGTCCTGAAAGCCAAGGCACCACTTGCCGTCTCGTGCGGGTTGGGATACCAGGCATGTGGGGATGAGCAGGCAGGCTCGAGCATGGAATGTCGCCGAGTCGGAGAGTTCGAGGCGTGGTCGTGGGCCGTGGTTCGTGGTCGTGGTGGTCGTCACCGCAATCACATGAAAATTCCCAATGGCGTGGGAAGACACACGGACTGCGCAGGTTACAACGGCGTAATGCGCACGACCAACACTTTCATGGCACGGGGCATCCAGACGAAAAGTGATGCGAGGGATGGATGAAGTAACGGGGGGGGGCGAGGGCTAAGGTGGAGTGGCTCTAGCAGGGACGGCGAGAGAGTAATAGTGGGAGCATGGTGGGCTGGTGGCGTCGCGGAGTGGGGCGATCGGCCACGGCGCCCGCTGTGCTCCAGATTGCTGCTCAGCATGGGAATGGTGGGACTCGCAAACATGCCATTCCCTCGACCGCTGAAACAGATCTCGATGGCTGCCTGGCACGCGCGGAACGGGGCGTCATTTGATTGCCTGGCCGGAGGCAGCGAACAGTCTTTATATCATTTATTCCTTGTAGCCGCCGTTGGCGCCATGTATCAAAATGCATCAGAAGAAGGTTCAAAACCTGGAAAGTCATCATTGGATTGGGAACAGCCACCCATGCTGAGTCAACTGAAAAACCCTATGCTATGGACCATGCATGCAGCCCCCGGAAATGTGATGCAGATGCCCTCCCAGGCTTCTTCTCCATTTGCTCGCGAAATGCCACAGGCGCCCTACCGCAAATGCAACAAGATATGAACATGGCGAAAGGACGTGCAATGTCACCTCAACGCCCTCCTCGTGGACCCTCGACTCTCAATCCTTCCAAACCATGCCCATAGATTTGGAAACTCCCTGTCAAAGTCTCGTAGATTGGCATCCGTATGTTTATCATGTCCTACCACCGCTCGTATCTCCCTCACCACCGGCCACAGTGCACAGTCTGCTATGCCAAAATTTGATCCGCCGAGGAACCCATTCGAGCTCAATGTCAAGTCACGATGCTTGAGTGCGGAGTATAGTGGATGCGGCATGCCGCTCGCATTGCCGGAGTTGCAAGGTTGCATCTCAGAATAATGGAGCCAGAGACTGTATATATCGATTGATTCGTAAAGAAATGACGAATCAAGGGCAAGACTGCTCTTCCCTGATCCCGTTTTTGGAACCTTGTCGTCCGTGCTTCCGGCATTTCCGTCTTCATCAAGGATTTCGCGGAGGTGAGCCAGAATCTCTAGTGCGCCCTCGATTTCCGTTTGACATCGGGCCTTGTCTAGGTACGCAACTGTTCTCTGCTTGCTGCAAAGCACTGAAGATTCGATGTCCAGGGGTGCCTCCGCCGCCGAATACGTTAGATTGAGTTCCTCCAGCCACATCCTGACGCGTAGGTCTTGGACATGGTCACCACTCAAAAAAAGCGTGGCATTTTTTTCGGGTGCACTGCGAAGGTGGAGAACGTCGCTGCCATTACCATACGTAGCCTCCCAATCGAAGTCAAGACTGCCATGGTTTTCTGCGCCGAAAGCGCGTATCAGCTTTTCTGATTCGCTCGGAGCGTTGCTGATTGTAGGTTTTGCTGCGTCCTTGCTTTTGCTTGTTGCCCCTTGGCCCCATATTCTCGGCTTGCTGTCGGGACCAATAGAAATAAACGTCCCAATGTGTCGAAAAGTAAGCGAGATACGAACGCCACCATAAGCGTTTTCTGCTTCGCCTCGTATGCCCAACGAGCGTTTGTCTGGGTTGATGCCGTGTAACCAACGCGCGTTGGTTTGGGGTCCCAGGACAAACAAGGAGTTGTGCGGCATGGCTATCCGTTGCGACGGTCGCGATCCTGCCGGGTCTTCTTGGTTGTCAAGCTCGTTGCCTTTGAGAGCCGATTTCTTGAGACGGAGCCGCATCGTACGCTGAGCACCAAAGCTGGCGTTAGCTATACTAGAACCGCATACGATGTCCAACGTTTTGTCAGAGTGCTCCGAAATGTAATCGGCTCCGGAACGATATAACTGTATTAGAACATGATTGACGGGATGTTTGAGTGCCCCTGCAACGTGATCACGTATGCGCTGGATCGTGGGCGAAAAGCGCATTGTGGGCAAGGCTTGATCGGATGGATGTCGGTATATGGGCTCAGAACCATCTTCATCCACTTCGCCCTGTACTGCAACCAATCGCGGAACTTCTCCTTGCTGATGGAACATTTTCTGCCACCGTACCTCATCATAAAGCTGTTGAAAGATGTTATCCTCATTGCGGACATCGGCGGTCGTTTTAGACCCATTATTCAATGGAAGCAAGTCGTAGAAGATGTAGGAATCACCCTCGCCAATCTTGGAATTGGATTCTAGATCTTGCGTCGAGTCGTGACCTGTTGCTTCCGATGTTGGTCCACGTCGCCGGTCCTTTGGTTTGTCCGTAGACGTCGTTCTTGCCGTGTTAGTGAGTTAAAGCTGGTGTCTGGTTCGCAACTCCTTTCATACCTGCCGCTCTCGGGCGATGACTCATCGTTTGCGGGTCGTGTAACCTTGCGAGCATCTTCAATGATCTTGGCACCATTGTTCAGATGGTCGTTCAGTTTGGCAATGGCCCCGTCAATCCTAGCGTCGACCTTTGTATGTTCATCCTTCAGCTTTTGATCCTCCCTATGGCCTCGAAACCGAGGCTTTTTGTACATCCGATTGGGAGGCGGCAGACTCACTCCGGACTCTTGCTGCGTGTTCGCGACCGTAGCCGCCGCGAGATCTCTGGTACCTCCGCTTCTTCGAACGATAGGCTTCTGCCGGATTCTTCTCGGTCTCGATACTTCAGCGTCATGCGCTGCATTTGCTGATGTGGCGGAGTCTATTGAAGTCGACTTCGGTAAGCTTTCGCTTAGCGTCATTTTCTCCAACGCACCTTCGATAGGCTCACGATCCTTGAGAGAACGTACAGGATCGACCTCGGCCGTGTGGTCCGTTTGGCCGTAAAGCTCGAGGCTGACCACCATCGAAGCCCCCATCAACTCCTTCATTTGCCTCATCGATTCGTCATGCAATGGTCGATGTCTGAATCCACAGCAATCTTCGAGGATGTTGATGGCGAGGCCATGTCGCGCAGCATCCATGGCCGTAGCATAGATGGACATATTAGTCAGGTTTCCGCATAAGTATATCTCGGTGACTAGTTTGGTTCGCAATGTTAAGAGAAGATTGGTGCCCGCGAATGCAGAATACTTGGGTTTGGTGACTTGGAGGTCTCTCTTTTCGTCAATGTACGGTTTGAAGGAATCCTCAAATTCTGCGCCCCACGTGCCAGCAAGACAAAAGGGCCTCATTCGTTTGTCCTGGTCAAGAAACAGCTCTTCCTTGCCGACGTCTTGTTGTACCGTTGGCACATTGGCAGGCTCATCAGGACTTTTCGACTTGGATCGGTCTCGCTTGATCGTCTCGAGCAGGACCTTGGTCCGAGTCATACCTGGTGGAGCATGGGCTGGAGAGACGGGTGGTGATGGGTCCAGGTCTGCTTCCAGCGGATCTGCATCATCATGGTCCTGTTCAGAATCACTATCAACAGCGAAGTCATCTGTTCTCTCCTCAACTCGGAAGATGACCCGTTCTCCGTCTACATCTTCCGAGTTGTTGACCGTTACGTCTCCACTATATTCCGTACGGGCCCAAATGATATCGCCCGTTTCTCGGAAATGTGGAATGACAGCCTTGATTCGGTCGAGGTAGCCGAACGGCTGGATCTCGTCGACAAAGCCGATCTGGGGGGAGATGAAGTCGTTTTGAAGTCCCAAGAGAATGAGAGCACGACGGGTCTGAAACTGTGGCTGGTTCTGCGCCAGCAAATCCAGAAAGGAAGCCATTGTGAACTGATTAGAGGCGTTGTCAGCCATGATGCCGGAGGGTGGGAAGCAGTCTCGACAGGATAAACCTACTCCTCGCTATGCTTAACACCCACGATGCGCTCCCTCGCGCGACATTAGGACCTAGCCCAGGATGGCAGCCATTCGCTGCAGGGAGCCGTAAGACGAGGGTTGAGCAAGAGGCAGCAGCCCGGCACCGCGCCGCATTTTACATTCTGAGCGACTGGGTACCAAACGGACGGAGCTGTAGTAAACTTGCAGGGCAGGCGCACGGTGCTCGCGAAGGGTCTCTGCCAGGATGAGTAGCGGCGCGCACCCCACGTCCCACGGTGACGAAGACGGAGATGTCAGCAACGCCGGAGATGGGGCCCGACGCTCGTGTCAGAGATGGAGCGAGGGAGCGAAGGGGGGAGCGAAGGGGGAGCGAAGGGGAGCGAGTCACGGTCCGATTGCGGAGAGAACAGGTGGTGAGAAGAGAGGGAGCAAGAAGGCTGGTGGCTTGACGGCCAACAGCAGCCGGCCGACAGGGAACCAGTGCAGGATGAGGATGGCAGCACTGGGCAGCAGTGGGAAGCACTGGGAGGGCAGCGGGTGTGGTGGTGGTCAAGCCGCCAAAGACCCTGCCCATAGCCTGCGCTCCCACGGTGCCATGCTTCAGACACGGCCCGCATCTGGCCGGGCCGCGCAATTCCCGGCATGCCGCCAATGGCGACGCGGCATTTGCAGTGGTGCGTGCCACGTTGTTTGACGGTACATGCGGATCTGCATCGACGGCGGATCATGTGTCTGACTGCTCGACGCCGTGCAAAGCACAGCACAGCTGAACAGAAACGCAGCCCGCGGCCTGACTGCGCCGACCGCGACGACGCCTGTTGCCGCCCCCTCTGGTCCCCCGGCTACCCCGACAGCGTGCTCGATTCGGCCCTTGCTCTCCATCCAGTCGTCGAGCAAGCCAAGCTCGTCGTTGGAACTCAACGGCTCACGACCACCTGGCCGCGCCGGTCGCGTCGGCCGGGCGCTTATCTGCGTCGAGTCGTGATCACGCACCGCACAAGTGCAGGGCGCTGCGCATCGTGCCTGCTTCCAGAAATTCCTGCCGGGGCGCCAGTGCGGCTGCCGAGCTAGCCCGATGCGAGTGACACCTCGCCTCACTAGCGCGCTTCGAGTTACCCGACTCCGCCAAAGATCGGCAAACAACGCATCTCAAAAAGTTCCTCGCCTGCCCTCCTACTCACCGGGAAAAGAAGCTGGTGATCTTCCTGCTCCCCGCTGCTCCCTGGGCGGCTCGTTTACCCTTTGGGCTCGCATTGCTCGTCGCACTGCGCCTCTTGCCCGCTGCTGGCCCGACCGCTTGCTTCAACGGGCCCCCGTCGTCGGCTCTCTGCGACACATCCGCTTGTCCCTCCTGGATCGAGTCGAGATCATCCATCTTTTGCGATTTCGTCCAGGGGGCCCCCTCGTCGCTTGCAGTGACACCATCTCCAGTCGAGCTGTGCTCCCTCTTGAGACTTGATGGATTCCTCGTATTGCTTGATTTGACAGGAGAAGTTACCGTCGCAGTGGAATCACCGCCAGTCTGACCGAGCGTCGCACGATGCTGCTCATCTTTGGGCATCTGTGGTGATTTCACCACCCCGTTGTCGCTTCCCTGCTTCATTTTCGTTCTCTTTTGGTTCTCGAAGAAATTGGCAATATTGTTCTTATTCTCGCTGCTGTCCAACGGGATGACGAACGATGCAGAGTTATTTCCCACCTTCCCGACCTCTTTGCTGACCGGATAGCATTCCAAATCTCCTGGGTAAGGTTTCAGCAGAGATTGCAACTCCTTGCTCCATTCTGCACGGCCTGGATCTAGCCATGTTGAGACTTCACTTGACCCGTTCTCGAGAATGACCGGCATACGATCATGTAAGAATTCGAGCTGCTTGTTCGAATTTGTCGTGATGATGGAATATGTGTACAACTTTTCTTCGGAGCCTACGTCATCGATTAGCAGATGCGAATTCGGTCGGAATATCACGTTGCAGAAAAAGATGCAGGCACAGCCTTCCAGACTAGAGCAGCCCAGGTCTGTACAACTCACCCTCGTATTTGGCGCAATCCCATAGTCCGGCGAAGCACATTAATTGACCATCCTTGCGCTTGACAAAATGCGGTATTCTCTCCTTTCCCCCATGTTTCTTAAGCCATTCATAGAATCCCTCACAGACCACGATGCATCTCTTCCTCTGTTTCATTGTTGTCCACATGCCCCGGTTCTCAATGAGGGAATCGTCTCTGCAGTTGATGGTCTTCATCATCGACCCGTAATCTGGGTTTCGCTTCGTCCAAAACGGGATCAGCCCCCACTTCATGGCCTGCAACTTGTAGGATGGGGTTGTGGGGTTGTTTTCTGCATTTGCAGTTAGTTTGTGAAGTTGTTCATCTTCTGTCATCTGACTCTCTTCAACTACGGCCGCTGCGCTATTCATGGCTTCATCTTCTAGGTCATCATCGTTCTGGCGCTCGGGCTCAGTCTCCTTTGGCCTTGGTCCAGCTCCATAGTCTGGCACGTCAGCTCTATATACAAGCCCATAGTATCCAGGCGCAAAATTGTAAGTCTGGCGGACTTCGCCGTCGTCCGGAGCTTCTTGCGAGGGCATATGCTCTTCTTCCAGGCGCCTGCGCACCTCTGAAGGGCGCTGTCAGATTAATTAGCTTATTTTGATTACGACCCAAGCAAATCAATAAATGAGAATAAGTATTCTTACCATATGTAAAACGTAGCGTCCACACATGTTGATGGAGGAAATTCTGTTGGAATGCGCGCAAAAGTGGTGAAGCGCATACCATTGAAGCTGCCGTTTCTAGATAGGTGATGTCACAGCGACTATTCCAGCCCTATCGAGTATCAGACGTCTGGACTCGGCGCCACAAGCGCCCTATAAGGAACATCCCCGATTAATTCTCGGTATTCCAGCTTTTCAAAAGAGCTGAAGATGAACTCGATAGGAAGAGTCTTTGCTCGACGAACAATTTTCAGACACTTCGCTGCCTCGAATCGCATCCTTTCCAGAGCCTCGCCACAAGCAAGCTTAATACGGCCACAACAGCAGAGATGTATTGCTCAACGCAATCTAAAACCCAGACTCAAGCTTCGCCCTCAAAGCTTTGTCCATGTACGCGTTCAATGTCGAAACAAAAGCACCATCCAATCTTCCCGCGAACTTCTCCGGGAACATCCAATCATGTTCCCAACAGTTATGATCGGGTAAAATCACCATACGTGTTTACTCCAGTCGCCATGTATCTTCTCTGACTTTGTTCCAGTCTTATGATCGCAATGTCCTTTTTCGGGTACATCAATTACATCTACCGAACCTACTTCGTGGGAGCCTACCACAACTATCCTGAGCCCGTTGCTGCCAAATTGCGCCGCGCTATCTACTATACCAATTACAAGCTTGACGTGAAGCTTGCAATAAAGTACTACAAACAAGCGCTAGAGCTCGCGGAAGAACATGGCATGGACGTGTTCAGCGACGAGGTACTGGGCGTCAAGATCTCGATTGAGCATCTCATGGAACGAGTGGGCAACAAGGCTAAGGCCATTGAGATTCTTGAAATTATTCGCGCAGACTGCCTCAAGTGGGTTGACATGCAAGGTGAAGCAGCATTAAGGGCCGAGGAGAAGCCCTTGAATCCTGCAATGGGAGAGGAGGAGCGGGAAGAGGTGGAACGAGCGAATGAGCTTGTGAGATTCAACAGGAGAAAAAGAACAAGGCTATTGAAGAAAGTGGTACAATTCAGTGCGAAGTTGGGGGAGATGTACGCTGATCCGAAGATATGGGATAGAGATGCCGCAGAGGAGAGGCTAATGTGGGGAGTGGAAACGGGGTTAAAGGAAAAGCAGAGACGAGAGAGGGAGGGGGTAAAGGACGGAGAAGAGGGATGGCTCAGCGACAGTGAGCTTGGCGCATCTCTAGAATGTAAGTCTCTCGTTCGAGTATTGGAGAAGATATTGTACAAAACAGATTCAATCCCTATCCAATACGCTTAGCACTGCTGCCATGCTAACCCATCATGTTGTAGCATTAGCGCACGAGTTTGAGTCCAAAGACATGCACTTTCTTGCGACACCCCTCTTTCTCCACGCTCTAGCCTTGCAAGGGCGGACGAACTGCCATACCGTCGTACTCAGTAAGCCCGATTCCAATCATGCATTCCACTTTCTCCTTTGCTGACATCATTATCCTAGTGAATAACGTCGCCATGTCTCTATCTCAGCAAAATCCCCGATCTGATCATTCCAAACCAATATCCGCGTCTCCGTCGCCTTCCGGACCAGCGCCAGATCTCAAAGTAGCTAAAGAGACGCTTCTCGCCAACGCGTTAGCATGGGCCGATCGTGCCCTCTCTGTTGCGGCCCGAATTCAACCTCCTGAGCGAAACGAAGAGTGCGATATGGGATGTGCCGTTGCAACACATAACCTCGGCGAGATTCTCGAGATGCGTGGACGACCGCAGGAAGCGAGGAAGCGGTACGAGGAGGCGAGCAGCTTATCAAAAGCCCTTGGTTTCGATGATGGGGTGAAGCAGGCAGCGACAGGGCTCCGAAGACTAAAAAATGCCGGCCTTTGATACCCAAGTTTTGCACGAACCAATCAAGTTTTGTTGATCCGCTTCATGTGTATCCTTGCATCATAGATTTGATGTCTTAGCCTCTCGATTGCAAGTGGTCATTTCGTGGGATTATAGAGGTGCTGCAGCTCCCACGGCTCCAGCAGCTTTGAATGCGCCAGGACTGGTCACGACGACCTCGACGGGATATTTCCATTCCATAAACCTTGCCCAAGCTATGAAGACGATTGTAAGCTCGGTCCAGATTGTGTAGAGAGGAGAGCAGACACAGAACGACGGAACCTTGGGTGTGCCTTACCCCAGTATGCGCATTTTCTGCCAAAGTATTTGCCAATGTAAGGCACCAGCATTAAGGTCAAGAGTAGTTCTAATTGCTGAAGGCTCTCCTGCCATTCTCTCTCTGCTTCGTTATCAAGTTCATCAGAATCGACTTCGCTATCAGAAATGGACGGCAAAGAATCAAGGTCATCATCGTGATCCGCAACGTCGCTGCCAGTAGATGGTGGTGATGGGTCGTGTACTATGAATGAGCTATTGGATATTTCTTGGGACATTGTGAGAGTTAGGCGCCGGCGTCCGGATAGATGGATGTGAGGATCTGGTCGTCTTGAAGACTCAGGAAGTCTCAAAACGCCGTTTCTTCTGGTTCCTTAGGAAAAATTTGGAAGCTTCGAAACTTGGTGGAATTTGAAATTAATTCGCCGACGCGTGTCACGTGCCGAGAAGTGGAACGGCATCTCTCCAATCCCACCGAAGAAACAATCACTGTTCCCCGCTAACAACGATTTCCAGCCTTTCAGAGGGCGCAAATCCCTGTGAACCTATCTCATCAAAGCCAGCTACATCTATCGATTCAGGACATCTACGACACGTGTTAAACCAATAGCGGCGACCTGCAAACATGGCGGAAGTTGTAAGTCAGATATCTTAGAAGCCTAGTACTGTGTCATGTGCAAATACAAAATGCCTGTGACGTAAATCAAGGATCAAAAGCTGACGGTCGCTCTTCAGGAATCTGGTTCCGAACGCAAACCGCGCAAGTCTGTCGCTTTCAGCGAGGATACCACCATCGTTGACGGCAACGGCGAAGTCACAGAAATGAACGGCAACGGCTCTGTGAAACATGGCGATAAGGACAGCGCCGAGTCACACGCCAAGACCGAAACCAAAGATGCCGACGATATTGACGCAATGATGCAAGATCTCTCCCTCAAAAAGAAGAAAAAGCCGAAGAAGAAGGACGGCGAGGAAAAGGACAAAGACGGAGAGAAGCCCGAGGCAGATGGTGATGACTTAGATCTGAGTGCAATCAAGAAGAAGAAAAAGAAGAAGACGCCGAAGGCTGAGGATGATTTTGAGGCAAAGCTTGCAGAGGCAGGAGGCGCTGACGGAGCGGAGAAAGACAGCAAGGCTATTGAAGAACCTCAGACAAATGCGCAAGAAGGCGATGTGGAAAAGGGAACCGGAATCTGGGCACATGACAATACCACACCAATCGGATACAACGCACTTCTGTCGAGATTCTTTACACAGTTGCACTCGCATCATCCAGACCTTGCCAGTGGCATCTCAAAAAGCTATAAGATTCCGCCACCCCAGTGTCTCAGGGAAGGGAACAAGAAGACGATATTTGCTAACCTTGCCGAGATCTGCAAGAGAATGAAGCGACAGGATGAGCACGTATGTACCATTGAGGAATCCCTCTTTTTACACCTATTCTGACTACAATCGCGCAGGTCATCTCTTTCCTCTTTGCTGAGTTGGGTACAAATGGCAGTGTCGACGGAAGTCGGCGTCTGGTGATCAAGGGAAGATTTCAACAGAAGCAAATTGAGAACGTTTTACGTCGATATATCGGTACGCCTTTCTGCTGCATTCTCCTCCTTTCCAACTAACAAGCGAATTAGTCGAGTATGTAACTTGCAAAACATGCCGCAGTCCAGATACAGAGCTTTCAAAGGGAGAGAACCGTTTGTGGTACGTGACCTGCAACTCTTGCGGATCAAGAAGATCGGTCACGGCAATCAAGACTGGTTTCTCGGCCCAAGTCGGCAAGAGAAAGAGACAGCAAGGCTAAGGTTGATGTCTTTCATCACTCCCTACATGCCGAAAATTTCCAAAGGGCTCTTCTTGGGTGGGTTACTCTAAATTGCATCCAGAGACCTAATTTTGGCGTTGGAGATGGATATATACGCTTGAGGCATCTGTAACATAGGCGCACTAGCTAGATACACTATGAGGTGCCCTTCATGAATATCACTGGAGCTCATACCAATTGAAACCGTGGACTCCTGTTGGCTTGGCTTACTACTGGTTCTAATTTTTATCTGGCCTGGGTAATGGCCTATGGAAGATTTCACCAGGGGATGACATGGGAGATGGCAGGAAAACCCAAGGACGAGATAGTCCGCTTTAACCTTGTGAGAGCCGCTCAAATTTGTTCCTTCAGTAAAACCCTGTGTCTCCCGACAATTTCCGTGTCACTTCTTCATGAATTGAAAGCTGTCGCTCATCTCGATTATTCGGAAAAGTTTTAAAGGGAAGGCATTCCTATCAATGCACTGAGCAGACAAGTGAGACTGCCAGCAATGAACACTATCGGATGATGTAGTTATACAATCCTAAATGAGCAACACGAGTGTCACGAGAACTGGTTCATCTCACAACGCTACATTCTCATCAGGCTAAGAGGCTGGAAGCTATCAGACAGAATAAGCGCCCAGATTCCGCAAGCGCCAGCCATCGCTGTTGGCGGGGTAGGTCCAGCTTCCTTCAGACCAACCGCACGCCAAGTGCTCTCATCTAATCCAGGTCGCCTGGTAAAGCACCAATGGCGGCTTTGGATTGCACTTGAGACCAAGCAGGGCCAAGAGACACCCGTCCGGTACTGATCCAGGAGGCGTAGCTCGCAGAGTGCGTGGCCTCTTAAGTAGAGCGCGTCGCTCAGCCTCGACGAGAGTCCCAGGACTCTCCAAAGAGCCAGCTTTTGTTTTCTTCCTCCAGAATACCAGCTTAGATCTGCCACCAATATTTTTGGTGGATCTGACTTCTTTACCCACCTGTCAAGTGTTCGGATTGGGTAGCGGCCAAATTCAACTCCGCCTGGAAGACTGCTCTGTATGACGACCAAATTAACGATTCACACCTCAATCGAATCAATATCCGCTATCCTTTTACTTTGACGCTTTTCCATTTGCATACCAAGCTTCACGAGTTCATTAAAATCCAGTAAATCAACGTTCCCAGTCATGTCTGGACAACAAGCGTACTATCCTCGTAGGAAATCCATAGTTCTGACCAATTTCAATTTACTCATGACCAGTAGCGCCCCCAAGCGATGAGAAACCGTCGCAGGCACAATACTATCCTCGTACGTCGAGTCTTGCTCTGGATCTAAATGATATAGCTAATTCGTCTCAGCGCCTCCAGAGAAATCAGAACAGCAATATTTCCCTCCACCTCCACCATCACAAGCCCAGAGCGTCCCTTCATACCCACCGCCTCCCTCGCAGCCATCCGACGGTCAGCAAGCGTTTCCTCCTCCCCCACCATCCCAGCATGCCTATTCCTTTGACGGCTCCGGTGGCAATGGCTTCTCCGGACCACCGCCTCAAAGTCCGCCCCCCACATCACCTGGCTTCGGTTCCCAAATTCACCAAGTACGCCAGAATACACAGAGCTTTATTTCCCAAGCGGCGAAAGGGCGCAATGCAGATATCGACGAAGCCGGTGCACCAACTACAGCACATTTCGTGGGCGCCGGAGCAACCAAAGACGACGTAGGCACATTCAATGGAGGAAGCTACAGAATCAGTCATCGTGATACCAACACGCTACTGACGGTTCAGCTGGCGGCAGGATGCCCATTGACGGCGAAACCTGGCGTGATGATTGCCATGTCCCCTACCATCACACTCAAAGGCGCAGTTAAGATCTCAATGAAGAAGCTCATTGCAGGAGGAGAGATGGCGCACTCGCATTATACGGGCCCAGGCGAGTTGCTACTTGCTCCTGCTGCACTTGGTGATATTGCCAATATTCGGCTGAATGGTGACGGAGCGTGGAACGTCGGCAAAGACGCCTTCTTAGCCTGCACGCAAGGTGTGGTCAAGGAGTATAAGAATCAAAGTTTCAGCAAAGCCATGTTCAGCGGAGAAGGACTGTTCATTTATAAGATCAGTGGGGTTGGGATTCTGTGGATCACCAGTTTGGGAGCCATCATCCGAAAAGATGTAAGTGCTGTGCTGTGGTTTCATGGACTCATTAGATGAAGCGATACTGACGTAAAACCTCATAAAGATGCAAGATGGAGAAAAGTATCTTGTCGATAATGGACATCTCGTGGCGTGGAATTGCAAATACGTACTCGAAAGAGTGGCCAGTGGAGGTATCGTCTCTGGAATCACGTCTGGTGAAGGCCTTGTCTGCAAATTTACCGGTAATCAATTCCTATGTCATCCATCAAAGCGGAACTAGAAGGCTAACGTGAGGATGGTTAGGGCCCGGCACCGTCTTCATGCAGACGAGGAATCCTCAGGCGTTCTCGAAATGGCTCGCAGCTCATGGAGGCGGAGGACCATAACGTGTTTTCTAGCAGATTTTCTTGGCGATTCTTGAAAACGCTTGCTTTTCTTATGAAAGTAGAACAAGTCACATGGAGATGAAATTGGTTATCGAGGGAATATTCAGGACTATGTACTTATACCTCATTTCGTTGAGCTGGTTTCTGCGGTGACGATATTATCAGCAACTCATTCATGGTCTAAGTAATAATAGTGCTTGATGAGTGCTTGACTGTATCGCAAACCGCTTAAAATCAGGACGGTCACCTGATTTCAGTAGCAATCGCTAGGTAATTCCGAATGAATTTGGGATGCCTTAGACTTGAGGCTTAATTGACTCTGTGCATGCTTTCGTGAGAGCGCGCGGCCGTTAGAAGGCGTTCGCTACCGCTGGAGGTACCCTACGGCAAGCGGCCCGAACCAAAACCACATCCACCATGCCACGACCTGGGTTGTGTCCAGAACGCGACAGCCCTTTCCCACTGCTCCACCCACACCGCACACGCGCCACCCTCTGCGCGTCTCAATATCTTAATCCACTATATCATCTCAACGGTCTTGGTCAATCAGCTGTAGAGACACTCCCATACAATGGCTTCGATGGAAGTCGATCTACAGGCTACGAAAGCCGAGCAGGCACAATCCAGCGGACAACCGACCAAAAACCATTATCGCTCATGGAGGTTCGTCTCAGCTTATCGAACCCATCAGTGTTGTATCTCATCTGTCACAGAAAAAAATACCGCAAGATGAAGCTTAAGTTTGACGAAAAGATGAAGGAAAGCGCCAGCCTGTGCAAAGAAGAAATCAAAGCCAAGGAAATCGCTCGCAGGCTACAAGAGCAGCTCGAGTAAGTCAGTCTCTTGCTACCCTGGGCTTCAAAGCTAATTTAAGACGCCTAGTCGAATGCTCGACATGCTCCTCGACATCAACAACTCGCCACAAATACCTGCCGATATACGCTTCAACATTGATGAGCTTACAGATACACCTTCAGACTTTGCGCCATACGAAATTGGGACAGACGATCCAGCATACCTTCAGCGACAGCTCGCACAGGCTTCACGACAGGCCCAAGAGGGCCACCTCAACCCCCTTGACTTTAGCAGCCTCGAGAAAGCCTTGAAACACCGAATGACCACCATCGGTACCAAATCCCTCGAATCTCTCAACAATATCCCACATACGAATCTCAACCTCCCCGACACCGTCGCCTCACTCGGAGACACTCTCGGCGAAGTCCTCGGCATCAGCGAGAACAACAAAGACGGCTACGCCTACCTCACCCCCGACCGCGCTGACGCCTTCCTCTTCGACCTCGATCGCGCCTTCAACGAAGCTCACCCCGCCCCCACTGCTACCCAC
>JAGFVP010000072.1:0-118180 GCA_021031095.1 Bathelium albidoporum
GCCCACGGCCGCGCATCCACAAACTCGTGCTTCTCATCACGCGGATCGCCGCCCACCAGCCCCGCCACCGCCTCTGCGGCAGGTAGTCTCGCAGCTGTGTCTGCATGCGGGCACAGTAGGACGTCCTGGATGAACTGAGCGCCGAAGCCCGAGGCGAGGAGATGCGAGGTGTGGTTGGTGATGGTGGCGAGGCAGGTGGGCAGGAGGGCGCGGGCGAGCTCGGCGGCGCGGGTGCCGGGGTGCTTTTTGCTGGTTGAGGTGGAGGCTGTGCGAATGTCCTGGAGGAGAGTTTGTAGAGTGGGAGGGAGGAGGGCTTTAGAGGTGGGGTCGACGAGGGGATAGAGGAGGGTGCGGCGGGCGATGAGGTGAGTGGCGAGGTCGACGATGGGGGCCAGCGAGGTTTCTGGGGCGGAGGATTGCTGCTGTTCGCTGGATTTGGCGTTTCCGAGGAGCTCGGAGATGATGGTTTTGGTGACTTCGCGGGTATCGTCGACAACGGTGTAGGCGGTAAGGAGTATTGTGTGGGCATTCGGGTCATGCGCCATAAGCTGGACTGTGTCTTTGAAGACCTTGAGAAGTGAGCGACGATCTTTGGCAGTGCCATGAGCGAGGTGAAGACAGATGAGCCGAGAGCCCGAAGGCGTGAAGGCTAGATTCTTGAGAAGGTCAGGGGTGCCGTCTGACTCGTCGGCGGAATCGGGACGGAGAAGATCAGTGAAGGCAGCGTGCTCTTCTGCAGCAGGGTTGATATTAAGGTAGTATTGGAGCATTGCATCGTGAAGCATCGTGAAAGCCGTCATGCGTTTCTGAACGAGTTGATTGATCATTTGGAAGAGGTATGTCATAATGGGCTTGCGTTTCTCTGGGCTGGAAGCAAGAACAGTAGAGAGTTCGGCGGTTGGCTTATCAGTGGAGTTGCCTTTGGGATTCTTGAAGATAGAGAACTCAGCACCATACCACTCACGTAACAGGAGAGTTTTCTGATCGCTCGTGGCGATTTGTCGGTAGACGTCGTCGATGATCCAAGATGCTTCGGGATGATTGATCATGCGGCGAACATGTCCGCAAAACTCTGGAACAATGAGATCGCGAACTTCTGCATCACCCTCAACAAGGAGTTTGCCGATGAGAAACTTGGCATATCGGCTTTCAGCCAATGTTTTATATTCACCCTTGAGTTCATGGGCAATCATTTTTCGCTGTTCCATGTTGGCGTATTTTAAAGCGCATTGCACCACTCGGACAGAATCATGTTTGAAAACGAAATCTTTCACTCTTCCTGTGATAATATCATAAAGTTCTGCGACAAGCTGTTCTCTTTCTTGCTTGGGAACATGAGATTTGCGTCGTAATCGCTCCCAAAGCTTCTTAGCTCGGTGAATAGAGTCGGCGTTAGGTTTCGCTGATTTACGTTCTCTTGTAAGCGCCTTTTGCTTTGCATGTGCTTCTTTTGATGATTGGCCGTCCTGCAATACTTTGGGAGTGCTCTCGCTACTGCCATTCAAGGGCGACTTCTTCGTGGGAAAAGCGCCACCTTCATCCTCCTCTGCGTCGTTCGTGTCAATATCTGCGATCTCTTCCTCGGCATCTGAGTTTGAAAAGCCCCCAAAAGTATCGTCTTGCTCGGAAGCCTTCAACTCGGCTGGGCGATCGCCACCACGGGCTTTACTAGCCTCATTTCTTTCCTTTGATGCTGTATTGGATAATTTGGCAGCAGTTCGTGGGTTTTTAGACGTGGTTGAAAGATCTGTTTCTTCCGCAGCCACTTTGACTTTCTTGTGAACAGTATCCCTACTTTGCCGCTTGGGCTCATTGAGAGATTTGCGCTTGATACCTGGCATTTTTGGTGGAAATTTGTCGTGATTTCGGTGGGGTTGCTAGGTAGAAAATAAACTTCCTGTCTGCGTTCCCTCATAATTAATTCTGCCGACTCCGACCGCCTCATGTCTTCCGTACTTTATCTTAGGATTGTAATTGTACCCTCTGGGTAATGGAGTATCGCAAGACATTTCTCGTCATACTACGACGTCTTTCACGTTTAACCAGCGGCTGACCAGATGTTTCATGCTAAGACATGACACATTTAATACTTTTCGGGAACATGTAATTACAATTATCATACTGGCCACTTGACACAGGCCAGGAAGAAGAGTCTCGTCATCATCGTCGAACAGAGACAGCCTCCTGAATACTTGGATATCTTTCGTCTTCCGTCGAAGCGATCGTGATGCGTCTAAAACCCCCCAATGACGCGGCGCGACTTACGTAGTCCTTCTAGCCACCCATCCTAAAAACGCCGTAATGCCAAATGAACAGCCTCTCGCCAAGGCCACATTCCCATTATTGGGATCTATTAAAGATGTCTTTCCCAAAGCGGAAAAAGAATCAAGAGATTAACACAAATGATGCAGTCATTATGGGTCAATCCGAGCGTCCGGACCTTGTCCATCCCGCTTCATATTACCCAACTCTGAGCCTTGTCCGCTCTGTCCTCGCCTACGGCCGCCGCTGAAGTGGAAACCAAGATGTCCACTGCTACTTGGCCGGTCGTTCTGAGCTTGTGCATGCTCGCCTTCGCCACCGAAGCGGGAGAAGATGCCGCGTTTTCTGGTGTTACTATGCGGCTTGGCGGGCTCGTCATTGAGTCCGACATCTTCGAACGCTTCATCTTCGAGCGGAGTGGCTGGACGCGGAAGTGGTGGTGTGCCGACCGAGTTGTTCCAAGAAGCAGCCAGTCGGGCACGCCGGGAGTCAAGGGATTGGCGAGGAGGGTAAGCATGCTCAGGTTTGATTACCGGAGAGCGCGCGGAGATATCCTACAGATTAGGAAGTCAGCATCATTTATTTACTTTTGGCGTCTCAAAGACCATTGAGTGGAGCGTATCGAAGATTGTATATTCAGATGCTTGTCGTGCTGTAGACTGGGCGGAAGCCGCGGATATGCGGAAACTTTGGGTATGACTTACAAACGACCGCCGATAAGAGTCAAAAGACTCACGCGAGATGTTGAATTGGTCATTGGTCTCACTGAGCATGGTACGGTAGTTGGAGGAGTTAGTCGACCGGGAGGTATTGGAGCGCGAATGCCAGAAGGAGCGGCTGTCTTCGGTAGGAGAAGGCTGGATAATGGTATCAGTCTCATGTTAACAACCGTCTTCTGTCTGGTTGCATAGCAACGGGTTGAGAGAAGTACCGGCAGATAAACGCCATCACCGCTGATTTCTGTGCCTCTGGTTAGCACATGAGCCACCCAAGTATGATTGTTGCATCCACTGGAAATACGCGACAAACAATGGGAGAGAATTGACTCTTACCACTCAGTTTGAACTCGGGAGATGGCTTGATGTCTATCGAAGACGGAGGCTCCTTCTTGGTGAAATAATCTACTTCAGCCCGTTGTTCGACGACGGGTATGTCGCCACTGGCGGTCTTGCGGCTAAAGGGATTACGGATTATGGGCATCTTGAATGCTGGTGCTAGATGGGTCGGGATGAGATGAGATGAAATGGATGGGTCCGATAAGTGTTGATGTGAAGCGTAGAATGGATGATGGAGCTGAAAGGTGACGAATATATGATGCGACAACAAGCGTGTGAAGTGTTGGGCGTCATTGAAAGCTTGACCTGAGAGGCAGTGATTCGCTGACCGGCTGATGAGGTGCCGAGGCGGGCGTGACGGGCAAACCGGGGCGCAGCCTGCAGTTCTAGCAGCAATCCGCTGCCCGAGATTCATCCCAACCGCCGCTGCTCCTCACACCATGCGCCAGCTGTGTAAGGTGCGCCGTACAGCTGTACCTGCAGACCATCGGCGCCACCCAACTTCCGTGGCTCCGCGCCTGCGTCTCCCTCTCTCCAAGGCAGTGCCGAGATAGAGCCAGGAGCCGAATGGTTTGCGGGTTCGGTGGAACCACCATGACGCAAAATGCACATTCAACGTCACTTATTCCATCTCAATCTACGTAGTTTCGTCTCTTCTTTGTAGAAACCCTATATCTCAATGGCCTTTGAGCTTTTTTGCTAACCTCTGTGCTGGAGGATGCCCTGGCAATAGCTTACTCTTTGTACTTTCCATATCGTAGCCATTGCACGTTGATATGTAGTACAATTCCCTTTGCCTTGATAAACCTGTACTCCATACTGTGGCCAGCAGTGTCTTTGGATGAATCGGCAAGTCTACTATATGGAGGCGTGGTGAATGGGGATTGCCGTTAAATACACTATGATTCAATAAGATTCAATCTACTTTCTTTTTGTTCAAATTGCCCATCCTATTTCGGCACACGTGGGTTGCTCCAAAGTATCTTCTGCTCTCCTCATTACTGGGGGATTCTAAACCCAAATATGCATCTCAACCCTTTCCGTCCCCGAACCTTTGGCGTTGTCTCCGCCACATCAGAAAAGGAGTCTGCGGAATGATTGTACAGGTAAAATGTCTGAGATTGTGTCACTAGAATGACTCCTTTTGTAACTCTAGAGCACTAAGTCTTTGCTTGCCGCACTTTTGGCTGCCGATGACTCAGTTCCATGCCTCACAGCATTGCTCGGTGCGCAGATCGAGGTGCATTCAGATGAGTGCGGCGGTGAGTATCGCCTCTGGTTTTGGTTTGTCTATCTTCACTTCTCACAAAGATACAAAATTCACTTTGGGCACGTTTGCCTCGCCACGGATTTCCTCAGTAGCACACGTGCTGTACGTCTACCAATACAGATTGACGCCTCCTTGACGGATGACCAGTTCAAAGCCACTGTTATGTAATTCATTTTCATCCCCCCTCCACATCTCCATTTACATACGTCACCTATGGTGAGCTACTGTTACTAGCCACACAAATTATTTACAGGTAACCTCGCACATCTGCGACTACCCGCTACGGTGTGCATCCAAGGCCCGGAGTATGGGGAGATTTTGAGCCATTTAATCCCAACTTTGCGGCTATGGCCCAATTTTGGGCCTCTTGGGTATTGTGGGAGAAGCTGTGCTTTGTAAGTCCATATGCTTCGCGAATTGTAATTTGAAAATAAGGTAGTTCATGCTGACAGGATTTTAGATCCTCGCATGTGGCATTGTAAGACGACTTCTGTAGCTTGCCTGATGATGTAGCTAACGATAGCAGATCGTGGCTCTTGTCCTTGGTGTACTCAATCTTGCATATAGTCACTGGAGGATTCGAAAGTATAGCAGAGTCGCCGCCGCAAAGCGCGAAGCCCTACCCACTCCGCTGGTCCCTCTGCGTAACACTCGTGATGGCGAGATCGAAATCCCGTTCGGCATTCGCGCTATTGAACAAGGCATAGAAGTAGAAGGCGTGTATATATCCCGACCCAATACCCCAACGTCTAGTCCCAGAGAGAGTCGAGTTTCATTGCAGACTGAGCCAGCAAGCACCAAGGATATGATACCTACCGATGCTTCTAAACAAGCTCAATCGCAAGTTGCGCCTGTTGCAGTCAGTACCGTCCCACCCGTGGAATGGCTACAGTCCAAGAGTGATGATTCCCGATTATCCAAATTTTCATTTGAAAGGAGCTCAACCCCAGAGCATCTACAAACACCTTCAATCATGTCTCTTGCTTCAGCACAACCCGGTTCATCATCTGAGTTGCGAGATGACATCACTGGATCTCCGGATAACGTACAAAAGCCTCCGAGGATAATCGTGATCGGCAGCTCAAACGATACGCTTCGCCGACATGAATATGAAAGGCTCAGGAGCCACGAACCTGGATGGATGCAGGAAGAGCCTGAACGCAATGCAGGCCTGATTGTGGGACCTAGCGACGCAGGCTCCAAGAATAGCAGCTCGCATGAATCCCAGCAGACCGGACGATCTGCAACAGATAGTGAATGGTCTCGTGGGCGTCAAGAAATGGGAGCAACGCTTCTTCCCAGAGATAGTAAAAGCACATCGCAAGTTTCGACAGTCTCGCTTGATAGCCTCTCGGATTTCCAATCAATGAACGCTCATCGACTTTCGCACGCTGCGGAGACAGGCCAATTGACTCCACGGTTGCAGAGGAATATAGCCAGCCTTGGCAGAATTAGCAGAGCAAGCTTCAGTAGTAATGAAGAGTCGCCAGACTATTTTTCGACCAAGGCACAACCAGCATCTTCAGGTCCAAAGCCAAGAATTAGATACGAATTTGCGTCTGGTTTCCAACTTCCGCGTAAGGTCATCGATGCACATCTGGCAGTGTCCGCTTCAGCAGGTAGAATTACCACCGAGGTCCCAGAAGGCCGGCAGACGATAGGAGGGGTGGAAAGCAGTGCGACCGCTGTTGCCGCTCGTCGCTCGACTTCTGATTCAATCGTACCTCACGTCGCACTCGCCGATCAAGCGGCCAACTTGGTGGACTCTCCGGCCCAAAAGCAAGACGACATTCTGCAGAAACCACCACAAGCATTCGAGTCTGGGTTTCGCCAACAGGTTGTCCGCAAAGTCAATTCCGGCTTCTTTGTCCTGAAGCCTGGTACCTTTTCCGAACCACAGTCATCCGAGCAGATTCCCGTTGAGCGAGCAGCTAGAAAACTGCAGAAAAAGAGACGCACTTCACCAAATAGTGGCAAGGAGAAAAGTTTCGTGGTGGAGCAAGAACTACAACCGGCTCGTACGCAGTCAGTACAAGGCTGGAGGGATCCATCCGAGGAAAGCCGAAGCTCAAAACCAGGCTGGCCTTTCTCGATAGATAGCGAATCAGGGAGGAGCGAGAAAAAGCTGCAGAAGAAAAGGGCGCCAGGGAAGGAGAGTAACTTTACGGAGCATCTTTGAACAGCAAATTTACAAGAGCGAAGGGATAAAGTGGATGCGAATGTGCAATATGACGAAGTGAGAATCTCAGATCACGGTGCTTAGTATGATCGCTGGTCTGAAGCTGTAATCTTAAATTTGCAATACAAATGATCTTTGGTTTCGCGCTTATGTGTCTGCTTGAGGTCTGCCGTTCTCATGGCTTTCCTCTCAGTCATTCCGAACCGTCGTCGACTTTTCATTGCGGCTGATGAAGGCCATCACCATTCTTACTTGATCGCCACTCTTCGCCTTTTTGGCACGTAATGTCTAATCGTCTCTTGAGTTTAATTGGAAACAATAGCAAATTTTGGATACGGAAAGCTCGGAAGTTATGTGTTGATATATCCTTCTTTTCTCAAGTCAATATTATGAATTCAATATCCTTTACGGCTCAGGCGTACCCCTGGGGGATGATATGGCCAGTGACGAGAGACAAAAGTGATGATGTGGACGAAATCTCAGTCGCAATTTGATCTTGCCTAGATAGGTACCTAAGGAATTACATTCCATTCAATGGAAGCTTCGAATCACGTGATGTCGTGTTAGCCCGCGTCATGTGGCATCCTTCGCGTCGCGTCCTCCTGTGCCGCCACTAACAGAGTCATGCCTTCCGTTCCAACAACTCACACCCATAATACCCTTGAAATCCACGAATCGTTCGAACTTCCTCGATTGTACCTCCTTGAAATCAGAACTGACCCACCTTGAAGAAATCGATTCGAGATGAGTGCAGAAGACGCACAGTCTCAGTCCGGCTACGACGATAGCGGCCTTGCCGGGCCTGGTGCGCCTACGCCCATCTCCGCACTCGAGGGCGTTGCCGGCCTGACAGCGCGCGATATCAAGCTCATCGTCGATGGCGGTTTCAACACAGTCGAGTCGGTCGCATACACGCCGAAGCGGGCACTCGAGCAGGTCAAGGGCATCTCGGAGCAGAAGGCAACTAAGATCTTAGTCGAGGCGTCGAAACTGGTCCCCATGGGCTTCACGACTGCAACGGAAATGCATCAGCGAAGGAGCGAGCTGATCAGTATTACGACTGGCTCGAAGCAATTGGATACGCTGTTGGCGGGCGGAATCGAGACGGGCAGCATAACGGAGGTGTTTGGCGAGTTTCGGACGGGAAAAAGTCAGATTTGTCATACGTTGGCAGTAACATGTCAATTACCATTTGATATGGGTGGTGGGGAGGGCAAGTGTTTATACATTGATACGGAAGGGACTTTTCGGTATGTACGCACGTCCATCTCGTCTGGTGGCGCAGTATCCTTGTAAAGTAGGAAGATTTGGAACGAGGTGACGACGGACTGACAAGAAAACGCAGACCAGTCCGCCTGCTTGCCGTCGCCAACCGATATGGCTTGTCGGGCGAAGAAGTGCTCGACAATGTTGCGTACGCTCGTGCCTACAACTCGGAGCACCAGCTCACCTTGCTCAATCAGGCTGCCCAGATGATGACCGAAACCCGATTCTCCCTCCTAATCGTTGACAGTGCTACCTCGCTTTACCGAACCGACTTCATGGGCCGGGGCGAGCTCTCTTCACGCCAGACTCACCTCGCCAAATTCATGCGCACCCTTCAACGACTTGCTGACGAGTTCGGAATCGCGGTGGTGATTACGAACCAGGTCGTTGCACAAGTAGATGGCGGACCGAGTGCAATGTTCAATCCAGATCCGAAGAAGCCGATTGGCGGTAATATCATTGCACATGCGAGCACGACGCGGTTGAGCCTCAAGAAGGGAAGAGGAGAGACCCGAATATGCAAGATCTACGACAGCCCGTGTTTACCGGAGAGCGACTGTCTGTTTGCAATCAATGAGGATGGAATCGGCGATCCTAGTCCCAAAGATCTGGAGAAGGAATAGTAAGGGATTGCAGGAGAGAATTGGTGAAAAGAGAAGAGCAACGAGAGACTGTCACTACGTTGAATGAATTTCTCTGAATTGAGCATGATCAATGGAGAAAATGCTTTTACTGGCTTTAGAGGCAATCATATTTGGCGCAGGCGACTTATCTGTACATATAATTGCGTCATATCTTTACGTACATTGCAATTGATAGCACCTGTTTTAGCACATTACCTGCCAGCTGATTCGAGGATCATTCAGATGGGCTGGATGCAGTCTCACTGTTGAGTCCCCTTCCTTTGCCCTGGCTACTCAAGAACGGGATCAGAGATAGAGTGACACTTTTACTGGGAGTGGGAGTGAACGTACACACGGGCTAGCTACCTAGGCCGCCGCGTGTGTAACGCATACACTTATGATGTTGTTTGACGCGCGCCCACTTTCTGAAACCGCATGAGGTCTGCGCACAACATCCCCGAGCTTCACGGGGTCTGAACTGTTACCGGCCTATTTTCAGCAGGGACAGAGGCTATCCCTAAAAAACTTAAGTCCAATCATAAAAGTCTTTCGGAGAACTGACCTGCAACTTGACCTTCACCAACTCTCAACTTTTCAACAGCTCTTGACTGGATTCTATGACAAATACTGACTCCAAGATGGACACCCAAGATTTGAACGAAGTTCAATCACCAAATAACCAACTGGCAAGTTCTCTAGCGCTTCGGACAAAGAATCAAGAAGACTGGAAAACTGACAATGACCAGACAAAGAAAGAGGACACCGAGCCAGTGACCTTCCTTACTCTTCCAAGAGAGATCCGACACAAGATCTATGAGTACATGACGCGCGACGCTAGTTCACGCATGGGAGTACTTCTCTCCTGCCGCCAGATCAATCAGGAGTTCCTCAGCATCTGTCCGAACGGCGTCCGGTTCATTATCAGAAGCCTCCTTGGCGACGAACAGTACACGCTCGATGCGATCCCCTCATTTGTGGAATGGGTGTGTCGCACTCGCGAGCACCAACTGAAGGTCGAAAACGGCGCCGCTAACCCAACATTGAATCTCGGCATCGCCTTCTGGGAGCAGCCGCGCGGAGACTCACTGGCTGTAAAGTTGAAACTGGGATGGTTGGACGTGGAGGATTGTGTGCGCAAGACCGTAAAAATCCTGCGTAGCGCAGGCAACTTGGACATCTGTTTCGAGCTCGAGGGCCATGAGTCCTCAGTTGACGGGTTCATAGACTTGATGCGCCAGTTTGTTGACGAACTATTGACAATGAATCGCCTTAAGAAGTTTAAGGTCCGCTACGCTTTGGTTGGCATCGATGGGGTACCGAGGGATTATAGATTGTATCGGAAATATGCCGACTATGACAATTCTGACGATGATGACGATGACTTTCCTTATGTTCATGACGATGGTGGCGATGAGGACGATGATGACGATGAGGACGATGAGGATGGTGAGGACGATGAGGACGATGAGGATGATGAGGACGATGAGGACGATGAGGACGATGAGGACGATGAGGACGATGAGGACGATGATGACGATGATTCCTTCCCTTATGATTATGACTACTCTCCTCACGGTTATGACTACTTCCCTTACGGTTATGACGATAACTACTTCCCTTACGGTTATGATGATGACTACTTCTCTTACGGCTATGACGATGATGGTGATAAGGATGATGAGGACGATGAGGACGATCAGTAGTTTGACGCAAAGACTCGGCTGGTATAGGTAGCATGAAGGCATTCATGTCATTAGGTTCGAGATAAAGGAGAGTGAGGGTATCTAGATCAAAGCAAAGAAATAATCAGGCCATCGAATGAGAACGAAATTGCCAGAACAGTTGACTGAAATGAACAGTTGAGTCTTAATGGACTAGACCACATGAATGATGGAGAAAGGTACCTGTGTGTAGGAGCTGATTCACACTGCCGAGCATAATACTCGAAGTTGGAAGGATCACGAGAGCTCATCTTCATCACTCTTGAATTCTTCGTTTGTTTCCTCGGCCTTTCACCATAGAATCCATTGACATTTGCACTCGGGCATTGCCAAGCACTTGTAAACCAATCATGGCCTCTCTTAGCAACAACGCGGAGACCAAGAGCAATGTTCCATCAAAGAGAGCTGGCGAACACAAGGACCCAACTCAGTCATTTCCCTTGCACCGCCTCCCTATCGAACTGCGGGACAATATTTACCGCGTCATGAGTCTGGATCGTCAATCCTCCCGAGGAATGCTTGTTTCCTGTCACCGAGTCCATAATGAAGTCCAGGAATTATATTTACGTGGTCTGAGTCTCAATCTCCCCGGTCTTAGGTCGGCCAGGCTTCCACAAAAACGCAGGCTCCTCGCCTATCTCAGCTGGGTCTTGGCAACCCGCAAGACTCAAGCGTTGAAGGGCAAAGGGTCCACCAGACCAATAGTGAACTTGCACCTCGAATTGGAACAGTGGCACGACTGAGATTCTCCCCAGAATGAGATATGGGACCTTGTAATTGACGTGATGGATAAATTGATCAATGCCCCAAAGAATGGAAGTCAATTTCTGGCTTGCCGGCGAAGACAGACAGGTTAAGTTTTTCGGTGAATTCGTGAGCCAAATTGCTTTAGCAATTTCAAGTGCGATACAAAGAAAGCTGATACTCAGATTTCACCATGACAAGGACCTGGTATCGGAATTTGACGTGGAAGCGGGCGCTCTGATTGTATTTGAGCAGGACGACGGCTAGGATGCAGTTATCACGACAGTTGGAGTCGTTCAGCAATAGGCAAAGGAATGTCGCATACAGCTGTATAGCTTAAGGCGACGCAAAGGAGTCCAAAGCTGTATGTCCCATGCGGAGTAAGGATGAAGAAGTGAAGCCTGGTAGCTGGGTGCGTGTCCACCTCCGATCTACTTAGGTCTAGTAGATTAGATTACATTACCAGGTACTGTCGGCGCCGTCTCGAGCCGCGCCGATCCCGGTTTGTCGATGTGGCGCATGGAATTTCCCAGGAGATCGCGCGCGTCACAAGCAGGTTTTTGGCGCTCTTCTCGTCATGTCGCGACCGCGGAAATGAGCCACGGACGATTCATCTGCGGCTGACTTGTCGACAGAAAATCTTCAATTCCCTACCTTAATGTGACCAGAAGTGCCCTTCTAAAGACACGACGTCATCTACGTGTTTGTTGTTTCCCGCGTTTCCCATTAGATTGGCAGGTACCCCAGAACAGCCCCCGCTCTCACCGCCACACTTCGGCCGTCATCGCATGTGGCCTCCCGGCGTTCAAGCCACCGTGGACCTATCATGACCGATGAACCTCCACTGCTCCAGGAAATCCCACCCACTCCGCCTCTCGTCCGAGGTCTGTCTACCGCCTCGTCGCCTTCTCCGGACCTCGTCTGCTTCGACAAATCTGGGCAACCCTTCATTGTGGACACCATGCCCGTTCCCATGTCTATAGCAGATATGCACCCTTCCGATTCGCAGGGTGATAGCTCCGCCTCGGGGCCGCAGAGCAGCTCGGAAGAGAGTGATACTGGTGGGCAAGTCATGGAACCAACTTACGAAGGTGCTATGACGGAAAACGGCAACGGTTTGCATGGGCACTACTTGCCGGAGGAAACCGCCACTCCAATGGAAGATATCTCCTCAGTGGTCGGCAACCAGGACTACGGGTGGGCAGCATCTAGTCAACGACTGCGAGAGGGAAGTGGCACCGTCAATGGCAACTACGAAGTTCAATCCCAAATACCGCCCAGTGCATTGAACAATCCGAACGGTGTGCGGCCATCCCAAGCTCAACGACCAGGAGGTCCTCTGCGCACGCCGTCAAACACCTACACTCCTCAGAATGCCAGAAGACCCTCTCAATTCCCGGTCAATACTTCTCAACGCAATCGCGCATCTTCAACCAATCGCGTACGGCGGAACCCGAATGCGGATTATCGCGCGCAAGAGCGAGCGTATGTGGAACGTATACGACAGGATGCTCCAGACATGAATGGCTACCCCATGGAGCCTGGCACACCGAGCTTGGGGCATACTACGGATTCGGAGACAGATGATGAGTCGCCACTCACCGCTGAATACAATGAGGATGCCTACGATCAGGAGACTCTACTCTATTACGGCAACGATGACATGCAGCCTACCGTGGAAGAGCTCAAAAAGCCGGAAAATCGAGAACGACTAGAGTGGCATTCCATGTTGGCGAATGTTCTGACGGGAGATGTGGTCAAGCAAGAAAAGCAAAGACTGACGGGCAAGACTGGTCAAGATCGTGATAAATCGATGCAAACAGAAATCTGGATGGGAGTACGGGCCAAAACGTGTGGACGAACGATAGCTGCTCAACGACGAATGATTGAAGACGGGCGGTCCCGCGTAAAATCGCTGATTGAGACTATCATCATATTCGAAATCAAGGGAGAGGCTGAAGTGGGCAAGGCACCATTAGAACAGGTCGAGGACATTGTACACAAGATTGAAAAGTGCGAAAATTTATATCCTACAAGATTTGCCTTCGAGGAGGCTCAGCCAAGGGCTGCAAGCCAGGCCTACCGAGACAGCTGCGAGGCAATCATTGCATGGCACAATACAACGTTTCTCATCAACAAACAATTGGGAGTGTTGCAGGCATGGGTTGGAAATGAAGAGTTGGATTTTGCGAAGCCGAGGAGATTATCGGCGGGCGAGGGACAATTGACTGACGATTCTTCCTTCATTGACCGAATCCTGAAAGAGGACGGCCTGAAATCACTGCAAGGGGACAACAGCCTGCTTGTCGGTGTTGACAAGGTCATCAAAAAAGCTAAAGATACACTCATTGGTAACGCACCGGCATTTGAGGAAAGACATCTTCCAGCTTACCTCGATGAACTTCTGACCCTCATCAACTTCCCATCACGTTTGATACAAGAAATCATCCGAATGCGACTGGATCTGGCTAAGAACATTAAGGACCCTGCCCAACAGAGTGTAATGATGGCCGAACAAATGATTCCGCAATTTCAAATTCTTTTAAACCTAGCTGCAAGAATCAAAAAAGACTATCTCATTATCTCGCACCCTGAGCCAGGGTGGGATCTACCACCTTGCATCGATGATAACTTCGATTCGGTCGTACTCGACGCGCTCAAGTTCTATTTCAAGATGCTCAACTGGAAGCTATCTGGAAATAAGAACACCTTCAAAGAGGCCGAAATCATGGAACAGGAATGGCACTTGACCAACGAGCTTGCAAGCCACTTGGAGGGAGGAGACGTGGAAGTTGCCGAGCAGTTCAGCTCCCTGACTTCCAAATCTCTTCTTCGACTTACCAGTCATTTTGAAAAGGAACTTCAACGTAGTCCAGAGGAAGTTGCCAGCGCTGAGATGGACAAGCGCTACAAACAGATTCTCGATTCCGTCCGTGTGCGTCAACGAAAACTTTTTCGATTTACCCGTATTCTTACCCAACGTTATGAAAACTGTACCGAGTACAACATCAATATGCCCCAGGAAGATCTTTCCGAACTCATTCAAATGCTCAATTACACTAACCACATCCTTGTTGAAACCTCTTCGAGTGATACATCACTCATCTACGTTATTGCGTCCCCTACCCTAGAAAATCGACCAAAGGACGTGCAGTCTCTTCTCGGAACATGCTTTCATACCGACGCAAGTCCCGACGACCCTATCAACCCATACGTCCTCATACTTAGACCGGAAGCCCCAATATTCTGGGATGGGAAGAAAATGATGAATGCAGGCAAACGTCTTGCGCCGCTGGACATCAAAACCGGTCGTCTTCGTCTTGTCGCCGATGGATCACAGCAACGCCTCACAAATGCAAATCTAGCTTTTCAGCAGTCTATCAACATGCATCTCAATGTCCTAATTGAACAACGTGCCAATCTTCCACGCGTCAATGCCGAACTTCAGCGTATCAAGAAGACAGCTTACAAGTTGTCTAACACAATAATGGATAGTGTGGATCTCATCCGAAAGCAGACCGTCGGACTCGAATGCCAGGAGCTGATTCAAACTTGTTTTGCTTTTGCTACAGAATTTGGTCAGCGTTCGGTACTGTACATGGACCACAATCGTCGAGCGCTGAACAACATGCGACTAACTCGTCTCGCGCTTGACTGGGTCAGTTTCATCTGTGATGATTGTGTTGCCAGCGACCGCAAGACATTTCGATGGGCGGTGATTGCGCTGGAATTTGCAATGATGATGACACGAGGTCAAAACATTCTTAGCATTGGCGACAAAGAATACAACACCCTACGAGAAAAAGTAGCCGGCTGCATGTCTTTGCTCATCTCCCATTTCGACATCATGGGAGCAAGAAGCACCCTGGCCGCTCAAGTTGAAAAGCAGAGACTCGAACAGCTTCAAGGCAAATTCAAGCAACTCGACGTCTCACGCCTGAAGGATGACGAGGAGTCAGCACGCCTCGTTCGCGAACAATGGGTTGACCAACTCGCCGAGATTGAGCGTCGCCGCAGAGAGCGCGAAGCGGAGCGCCAGCACCTAGGCCGCGTCCTTGAGGATTCAAATGAGGCCGACCGGGCACTGACATATCTCTCATCGAGCGCGACGAATGTCACCCTCCGCTGGCAGCAAGGTCAATACGTTGGTGGCGGTACATTTGGATCGGTCTACGCGTGTCTGAACCTTGACACCGGTCATTTAATGGCAGTGAAGGAAATCCGGCTCCAGGATCCCCAACTCATCCCTACCATTGTGTCGCAGATCCGGGATGAGATGAGCGTGCTGCAAGTTCTGGATCATCCGAACATCGTAAGTTACCACGGGATTGAACCTCATAGGGACAAGGTCTATATCTTCATGGAGTACTGCTCGGGTGGGAGTCTGGCGGGATTGCTCGAGCACGGACGAATCGAGGACGAAACCGTGATCATGGTGTACGCACTTCAAATGTTGGAAGGCTTGGCGTATTTGCACGAGGCCGGGGTGGTCCATCGGGACATCAAGCCCGAAAGTAAGTTTGCTTACCTCCCTACAGCCCGCTCCTCATCTTCATCACAATCCAAAGCTACCTTGCTAACGTTCCGCCCTACCAGATATCCTCCTCGACCACAACGGCGTCATCAAATACGTCGACTTCGGCGCCGCCAAAGTCATCGCGCGCCAGGGCAAAACCCTCGCACACGGCGAGCGCGGCGCCGCCTCGGCCCAAGGCCGGCAGAAGTCCATGACCGGCACGCCCATGTACATGTCGCCCGAGGTGATCAAGGGCGAGACGACGGCGGGCCGGCACGGCGCCGTCGACATCTGGTCGCTGGGCTGCGTCGTGCTCGAGATGGCGACGGGCCGCCGGCCCTGGGCCTCGCTCGACAACGAGTGGGCCATCATGTACAACATCGCGCAGGGCAACCCGCCGCAGCTGCCCAGCCGCGACCAGCTAAGCGCCGAGGGCATCGGGTTCTTGAAGAAGTGCTTCGAGCGCGACCCGGCGAAGCGCGCAACGGCGCCGGAGTTGCTGGGAGATGAGTGGATTATGGGATTGAGGCGGCAGATGGCGCTCGAGCCGGGGACGCCGATGACGCCGAGTGAGAGCGGGGCGAGTGGTGGGAGTGGTAGTCTGGCCTGGAGTCGACAGGGAAGCATGTATGGTGGGCCTATGGGGGCTTGAGGAGCAGAGGCATTGACGAGTTTTAGTGTTTTGATGGTTTGGGGATGTTGCTTGTACTGCAATGCCCTTTCTTTCCCACTTCTGGATTTGACCTTTGTACCTTCCTCAACGGGGACTTTCATTTGGCTGCTTGTTGTTTCGGTTCTCAAGCGATTTTCTCTTCGGTTTGCATTTCTGCGAGGCGCCTTTCGCTTGAGCGCTGCTCGCGTCGAGGATGTGTACACTGGCGGATTCTGGGAAATTGAAGCATGGAAAGGGTGTTACGGGAAACGCATCTTTCAGCAGCAGGCATCGCTATCAAAGATTAGAGTACATATTAATACAGACAGGCAAATGTTAGAGGCACTGGCTGCCTCTATAGAATTCACTGACACAGACGTAGTATCATGTATTTTGCCATTTTGTTAACTTGTAGGAGTTCGGACTCCTCGTATATTTTTATTATCTTGTCATCCAAACATCCAACCGCCAAACGCCAGGCCTTAAAACACTAACTAAGCAAGCTGATAGTACAAACAAGAGTTCTATGAAGAACTAGGCGAGTAGGAGGTGTTTAACAGAGTCTCCGAAGCGTTGCCGATTTGGCCAGTTTACTATCTTTCCATTCATTAGCTCTCAGCAGACGTATGAGATCTTTTGCGGGTTAGCAAGCGGGGAATGATTAGCGGAGTCTCCGAAGTGTTGTCGATTTGGCCAGTTTGTGGTCTTTCCATTGATTAGCTTTCAGCAGAATAAGGAGACCTTTGCGAGACAGCAAGTGGTGGCTATCGTTCGCAGAATTCTTCACTCCGGACTCCCATTTTTGTTTCGCGAGTGATCGCTGCCTGGTGTTGGTGCTCGCGTTGGCCTTTGGCGAGTATGCTTCGGGCACGAAGTCATCCACGTCGAGCTCTAAATCATCATCCTCATAGACCTCATCCTCTTCGGAATCATACGTTTCGGAATATTCATATTCTTCGAGCATCTCATTCGACTGAGAATCGTGCTCTGATGAGTTCTGAGCCATAGTACCGAAGCAACAATTCCATTGCGAAGCCGAGGAGGGGAGTGGTTGATCTGTGTGCATTAAATTGCCTGGATATTGGAAGGCTGTATATTTGAGGTTTGACCAGGATGAAGTTGGATATCCAGCCATCGTTTTATATTGAAGAGCACCTTAGTGCTGGTTTTGTGTTCTTTTTTTGCTAGGTTCAAGAGGAAGGCTTCAAGGGTTGAGAGATTTAAATGTGTTCAGGATTTTTTGCCAAATATCAAGCTTGTAGCTCGACTGTACACGCAGTGCAGTTGCCTTCTTATATTGTGGCTACCCTCAAGAATCTATTGTGGTCGTCCTCAAGAATCGCATGTTTCAATGAATACCAATAGCCTCCACACAAAGATTTTGTTTCAGTGGACCCCATAATGAAATTAGGGGTCCAGTGACTGTCAAAGATTAAAGCTCTGTGATGATGTTTTCTCTTTGTACCGCTCGGTCGTATCATCCAGCAGATCTATGGTCTTGCGGAACCTCAGACACTCGCACCACTCTTGTTCCGCCAAAAAGGCGAAAAATGCGGACAAACGGACTATCTGCAGTGACAAATCTTCCGCTAAGCTCGAACATGTAAGAACCGAATTTGTTGAGAGCATTCCGCTCTGGCACGTCCTGTGCTAGCTCATTTGCGGAGGGCTCTCTGCTTGGCACTATGGAAGTTTTGCGCTTTTCTTGAGACCCCGGAAAGTCATTCTGTTTGTGGATGAATACGGTAGTCGCCGTTTGAAGATGAGAATGATCCGGCTGCCAGCCGCTCTTGCCACGTTGCGACTGGTCCGCAAACGCTAAGAAATCACAGAGGGAGGCCATGGCGTAAGAATGTGAACAGAGGTAGCACTTTAACAAGCGAAGAAGTTGAATCACTCACATAATAACACAAATCTCAATTTAAAATCTACATATTGAAGACAAAGTACGTTGCAGACACTAAGGAGCCGAAGACAAAGCACGATTGGGCAATTGGTAGCGAAGGACGACTCTACAAAGAGAAAAATCAACGCTCATTTCAGCTGATCTCAAAGGAGTCATACAATTCAAGGCATAGTAGGATACCAGTGAAGACTCTAGTTCAGAGCCCGAGCGATCGCGAGACGAGACGTCCGATATGAGAGCGCGTGAATAGCAGCATCCTGAGTCTTATTGATGTGGCGAGAATCAAAGGAGATCAGTCGACTTCTTGCTCTGTTTTTTGACCTCCAGAGGTTTGACTTCTCCTTTTGGTGGTTGCCACATGTAGATTGCTTGGGCAGTTTGCAATTTAGGCTCTTCCGCCAATGCCGCGTCAAGATCATCTGTGGAAGTTGACCGGTTGTGCAATTTGCTGAGCAATTTGTTGATGCGATCCATCATAATGCGAAAGCGGAATGCGTGGATTCGGAGTTCTTGTAGAGAACGAGATTTCGCACAGCATCGGGTATGAGATGGTAGGGTTGCAATGGTAAGTAAATCAGAGGTGCGACAGGACAATATACCATGTCAAACATATGTTAGCTGTGATCAGTCCTGATATTTACTGAATCAGATAACGCGAACAGTAGACAAGGAATACATATTGAAGGGATCGTCCCAAAGAGAGACAAAGCCACATGACATACGAGATTGCTGGCGGCAATTCACCTACAATGCCAAGGCGCAAATCATCTTGACCTCAAACAGTCTCTGTCAATGTTAGTCGAATGATCTTGTGCATTCCAATATACCTTTGTGTTCATTGAAAGAAGTCTAATGACGAGATCTTTACCCAATCTAAAAGACAAAGGACTCTAGGATAGCTCGGAGCACCCAGGTGAGCAACTTTCTTCGCTTTGTGTGAAACTGTCATGTTTCATCCCATCATTGCCAGTTCATTTGTGTTTGAATCCACAACGACTATGTAGGTGAATGCACGCACATGCTTCGAACAGCAATTGAGGTGCAAGACGTATCTCGGAAAAAATGAGGTGGCGTTATATTCGCAATTTGCAGCAATCTGAGGGCATTTCTAAAGCTCTTGGAGTGTATCGTCAGATGCTGGGAGCTTGTCAGTCTCCATAAAATGCAATGCTTGTCATGGATTGGTCAGTCGCAAGACCCGGGATTGCTAGAAAGACGACGAATCTCCAACGGCGTCTATCTTGTAAGAGGCGTGGAGATCAGTTTCCCGCATGGGCTTTTCAAAGAATTGTGCTGAAGATCCAGTAACCTCTGATAGTCTCCAAAAGACTAAGAATAATTATTGAGACGGTAGATAGCCATGGTGGGCGCAATGAGAGCCGCAGAACCAAGCCTGCAGTCACGGCTTTTGGACCGCCAAAGTTTTTGCAGTGCATTAGGAGAGATCCATGAAGGTGTTCGAAAGATGCGCAAAGAGGATTGATATAAGTAAAGTATCGAGGAGCATTGTTGTCGTACGGTTACTGAAAACCAGTCTCCCAGCATTGTACGGGAAAATCATCCTCTCAATTGAGTTTATGGTTGGTTCAATAAGGTCTTCTTGCTACCACAGTAAATGTAGTCGCTGTGAGATTTGCTTAAGATCTCTGATCCAGAGAGAGGATGAACTCATTTGGGTTTGGATAAAGACGTTGATGGAAAAGATATCCTCACTTTATCCCGCCTAGACCCTAATGGACCTCATCGTTGAGCTGATGCCAGCACCGAACCCGATCTCTGTAGCAACGCCACCTAATTTTCCAGTAAACAACGGCAATTTCACAAAGTATTGGACGCCAAGAGCTAGGCAGCAAATTCAATGGCATCAAACCATGCTACAAGTCCGCCTGTATACGCGTCGCAATGGTTTGCGAGAGCAGCAGGTGAATAGAGGCTGCTATCAATTGTAAATTTGGTGGGATTTGGGGGCAGGCAACATTTTCGTGGTCCCACTTGTTGTATTGCGATGCTTGGCGCTAACATCACTCTGGCACAGCGCCGGACGGGAGACTCTATTGATTAGTGACATCCAACGGATCTTTCAAAATTGAATCGTCCTTCCCTCCCGCCAATATCGGCAGTCAGGACGATCAGCACACATTAGCTTCCATCAGCGAAGGGTATTTACATAGTGTCTTCTTTTGTTACAGTATCTTCGTGTATTGCGATTTAAAGTATGCCTTTCAACTTTAGTAAGCTTAAGAGCGCTGTGCACGATGCGGCGGAAAAGTCGCTGCAGAAGCTTAGTGAAATGACCGCGGAGGGAAACCAGAATGCACAACAACAGCCATCGAACACACAACAACAACAATCGAGTAGTGAAAAGAAGAACAAAAAGAGCGAGAAAAGCAAGGATGACGACAACGAAGACGCTAGTGACGATGACGAGGAGGAGAAGGAAGATGAGGATGAGGACGACTCTGAAGATTCCGAAGGTTCCGACGACTCCGACGATGGCGACTTGGACGAAGACGATCAATATACCGTGGGCATCATATGCGCACTCCCGATTGAACTTGCTGCTGTGAGGATGACGCTTGAGGGTGAGCATGATGACAGCGAAAGTGACGAAGATGAAGACGACACCAATCTTTACACGTTCGGCACGATCGGAAAACATCATGTAGTAGTGTCCTGCCTTCCTGTTGGCAATTATGGCACAAATTCTGCAGCAGTTGTCGCAACCCAAATGCGTCATAGATTCCGATATATTCGATTTGGCCTGTTGGTCGGCATTGGAGGCGGTGTCCCCAGCTCGGAGAACGATATCCGGCTAGGCGACGTGGTTGTCAGTCAAGCGCGGCGTCATCACGGTGGCGTCGTCCAATACGACCAAGGCAAGGTCTTGAGTGGTGGAGGGTTTGAGCGAACAGGATATCTGCAGCCGCCACCTACCGTCCTCCTGAACGCATTGTCAAAGATGCAGTCGAATCATTACATGGGAAAAAATAACATCGGCAAACACCTCGCGTCTATCACCCGCACACCCACCTTTGTGCACGGTGCAGATGAAGATGTTCTTTTTGAGCCGCACCATGCCCACGTCGGTGGAATGGATTGCAGTGAATGCCGCATTCAATATGAATCCATCGAGAGGAAGCCTCTGGCAGGAGGGCCACCCACGATACACTATGGCACGATCGCGTCCGGGAACATGGTTATCAAGGATGGTATCACTAGAGATACGCTCAGCACTAGCTTAGGTGGCGTAGCTTGCTTCGAGATGGAGGCGGCCGGACTCATGAACAGCTTTCCCTGTCTTGTCATTCGAGGCATCTGTGATTATGCGGATTCGCATAAGAACAAAGCATGGCAGCCATATGCAGCGGCTGCAGCTGCTGCGTGCGCAAAGGAGCTTTTGTTAGTCATTCATTCGGATGATGTGGAGGGCACGAGTACAGTGCTTCAGGCAATAAGCCTGAAAGATGATGAGAAGGCGACCTAGAGGGAATAGACAAGCCAACGAATACGATGTAATGTCTTCCTTGAGTCTTGAGTATGTGGTTCTTTTTTTTTCGATCGCAAACTGGCATCTGTTGATCTATTAAGTCTAAATAATGTTAGCCTCGGTAGTCGACAACTTGAGCATTGACCATAGATGTTCTCAACTATAATAATGCCTTCGAGGAGGTGAACATGAACCTCAAAGTCTTGTAGACCAAGGTCATACTCAGGAACGGCCCTTTGTATCATTATACTCTTGGTAGTTGTTATTACTGCCAATTCTATCTTCACATCTGGGCGCTGGACTTGGTTCCTTTGAACAAACCGGGACTCCAGACATTGTTTCCAACCAAATTTTGGGCACGTGCAGGGACCATTATGAGAAAACTCGGGCTGGGGAATTCCAGGACCCTGCTATGATATATATGGCTCAAGCTTGTGAGGTCTTAAAGAGATCTTCTTATTCTGATGTCGTCATATTGGATACCGCTTCGACAATAAACGTCAAAATACAGTTCTGCAGCACCATGTTGATTTAACCTCTACGGGAACTAAGCTGCTTATGTACACAAATTAGCCACAAGCATCTCAGCCTTCTGAAACTCGGCGATTTATCAGCTGAACAGCCTAGAACAGTCGAATCTCCGTAGTTTGGTACTGTATTACCCTTGGCAGCACCCTGTGTAACCTTAACAATAACCGAGAGGAGGACCTTTTGCTAGTGATGTAGAGATGGCCCCTTCGTAGTAATAATAGGCTAACTTCCATTGAATCATGAGCAGATAGCACCCCAGTTGACATCAAACACTTCGCAGCCTGAGGATCATTCACTGCAGTGTTGGGCCCACCATCGTCTTTTAAGAGGGCGAAGGCTTTTTCCTCGGAGATCTCGACTAGCGTACAAGAGAGTAAAAAGTTCATGCTGCCACAGCAGGATGACGGTTTCACATTCTCAGTGCGAGAGACGGACTTTTATTATGGTTGAACAATATTCAAGAGTATCTTCTCCACGTCAAATTGCCAAACTAGTGTCTGCGGCACCAACCCAGACATTGGCCTCAAGACTATCATACACTGTTGCACAACTGGTGACCCTCATCAATTCTGCGAAGTTTGTGTATCATCCTGCTGAGGTCGCTAGTAGTTTACCGAGTATTTGCAAGTATCCTGCTCACAGTTGTATGCTAATAGGTACCCCAGAATCCATCAGCACGTTGGCGTTGTCGGAACTGGCAGGCAATGATGGGATCTCGGATTTGAAAGGAGGCCATTCTAAGCAATGGTCAGGGATGCATTTGCTAAGCCATGGAGGTTCCACATGCGTTGAAGGTGCCGAGGATGAATATTCTTTGGGATCTAGAGGATGTTTTTCGCAGTGCTTTAGATTTGGGAAGACTATCAAAGATGTTGTGTTCCTTCAACGTACAAATGATTTGTACTTGCTTGGCAGTTGTTCCTGAGATCGTCAACGGGTGTAGGTAGAGGCAAAATACGAAGCTCTTCACGGAATTATTTGCTTGGTAAGGATATTATTTGATCGCCTACGCCTCCTGGCCACGTGCATACACCGTATGATCGTAGGCAGTGCTTTTCACTGGTAACTAAGATACCCCAATTGCGTAACCTGTTTCAAGACTAAATAGCTGCGGGGTAGATTGAGCATTTTACTGCTTCTCACCCGTGCACCAGACCTATAATAAGCGTTCAATACAAGTAGGAAAGACAGCAAGAGCAATAACTAAAGAACATGAATGCTGGGAAAAGTGATCTTCTATACCGAATCAATGAACATTCACATTTGGTATTATAGAAAATGTCAGAGGACCCGCGTCTCCAAGCACAAAGAGTCTCGTCGGAATTAGCGACCTTGAGTGATATACATGTCTGGTAAAGGGTTGACAGCATCGGAACAGCAATGTCCTAAACGACCCTGCACAAGCCATGCTAGGCAGAACTGCCAAAGTACCTTTTCTCGCCAACTGCACGCCATTCACCTCAAGCAATGGTACTAAAGTCGAAGAATCTACCGATGGGTGTCCTGGGACCGTGATACTTAATGGGATCGTTGTAGTCACAATACATCCAAAATTGCGGCGACGTAGGTTTTGCTTGTTGTTGTTGAGATTTCCTAGCTTTCTAACACTTTTAGCGTACCTTCAACCATTAGGAAGCGAACGGAGCCATGAGAGCGAAGTGAGCAAATTGTATTCTGTGGCTGATACCAAAGTGAGGCTATGGAGAAAGAGCGGTAGAATAGGAGTATTGGAGCAGCTGTTCATGACGTTCTAGATGGCGTGAGTTGGCATCAGGGATGCAAGGGACCATCGCCAGTCCATGGAATTTACAAAAGACCATTTGTGTTCCTGATCGTCTCGTCAGGGCCATATAGATTAACCAAGATTCACGGCGGCTTCGAATGATGAAGCCATTCAAATTTGACGCTCTTCATGATCCGGAATGGCCGTCAGGTGATCGGACCATCTACGTCGTTTTCCAGTAGATAGACAGTGGCCTAGTTAAGCACCACGAGAGATGCCCCGTTCTGTATTCTCAGCGAGCTGTGCCAGAGCACCTCCTTCACCTGAGTATTGATCAGGCTTGATAATGATGGCTTTGGCATAGTATTACATATGTTTGACGCCTGAGATCCTTATACGGGATCGGGTTTTCAGTTTCTAAAGTTACATAATGTGGAGTTCGCAGGGGATGCTCGGAAAGCTTTCCAGCTCCCTAATTCGACGCCACGCTGAAGCAGTCAAGATTGCGGTGGCCCCAGCCTCCGTGGAATGCGCCTGCAGAGCCGTACGTTGCGCACGCTGTAAACCGTCTCCGTATCCTCAGAGCATACTTACGTCCCCTTCTGCATCCCTCTCCACAAAGGCAAACCTTCCCTGCTCCACTGCTGCGACTTGATCCAGATACGCAGAATAGTCCTTCCTGACATCATCCAGCGTGACAATCTTCCTCTCCTTCTTCCCTTTTATTCCCACCCCAGTTCCCAACGAGCCTTCATTTACCCCGCCCCTCATCTTCGGGTTAGGCACCTCAGCCAACAACCAGGCTTGTTCTGGGTCCACACTCGCAAGCGCGTTGATAAGCAGCAGAAACACGCAGTCAATCTCATTTGCATTCGAGCCGGCAAGGCCGCCGCTCTGATGAGTAGTACGGAGGTGATTCAGCCATTCCCACAGTGCTTCCGCAGCGCCGCGATAATCCGATCGCGAGACGCGATAAGCGTAGAGGATTTTCCACCATTGGTGTTTGCTGTCTTTGCGCGACTTGCTCGAGCTAAGGGTGTCGGATTCGAGGAACGCAGAGAAAGAGGAGGAAGTGGTGGATGGGGGATTGCGTGCAAGTTCGAGAAGGATGGCGTCCGCAACGGGGGCGAGATTCGCATGTGGCGCGGCAGATAGAGGTAGACGCAGCAGGGTTGATAGTGCAGAAGGGTTGATAGCGAGAGAGGTAGGAGCAAGAAGGGTTTGAAGGAAGTATTTGAGCGCCCAACGGCGGCTGGAATCGTTACTTCTTAGTATTCCGTTGAGTGGCAAATGAGTAACAGGGAGGACACTTACACATCAGGCTTCTCGTAGCGGACAAGCGTTGCATACGCCTCCTCCCACCTGGCTGTCTTGACAAGTGCTGTGAACAACCTGCTCAAACTCTCTTGTCTGGCCTCGTAATCCTTGATTGCTCCAAGCTCTGCGATGGAATAGTCGATTAGCGCCATACTATCCTCCAAACTGTCGTCGCCTTCCTCTTTGACCTGAACGTTTGACTCCGCACTGGCGCCGCTGAAGCTACTATTTCGCAAGCTTGATGGACTGCGCTGCGTGTAGTTGTCGCCGCCCCTGCTCCTCCGGCTGCTTTGGCTCTCACGGTGCTGGCTGACGCCGAATTTTCTCTGATCTATGACATCCAAATCATCGACTCCCGCCTCTTTCCTCATGAATCGCTTCTGCTCAAAGTGCCATATCGACATGCGCGAGAACTCGGCAACATAAGTCCACGCCTGTGGTCTTACGCGCTCAAAGAGCTCCGCGATATGTTGGTAATACGTGCCAACGTTGCCTTCATTGAAATAGCGCACCTCATGTGGCGCCAGCAGCCCGCGACCGTCCCAGATCTGCACATCCTTTACTTGTTCAGCTCCCAAAGGCACTTTGTTTTTGGACATGCGACTCAACGCGAAGCTGGCTTTCTTAAATCCACGAGCAGCTTCAGCCAACTCATTTCTCTCGAGATTCAAGCGTGATTTGAGATAGACCGCCCACGGTGTGCCTGGTAAGAATGAGATAAAATCTGCTGCTGGATCAAAATCACCATGTACGAGAAAATTGCCCATAATGTCTGCGACAATGTCATCGTAATTCTCTGCGAGGTCCGGTCCTAGAGCCCAGCTTCGGATCCAATAGGTCAGCAAGGAAGGCATAGAGACGTCGGAAATCTCTGGAGTTAGTATGCTGTTCCAATCGCCGATGAAAATGGACCAAAGCAAAGTCACGGTCGGGAGATGATGATCTTCTCGCTTGTGGCTCGTCCCAGGGCTTGGGTGAGACTTGGACTTTTCTTGCAAGGACTGCTCTTTTGATGGAGGTTCCACTCGATTGGTGGATGCAAGATATCTGAGAAGTTCATACTCCTTGAGCCGATTGATGATCTCACCATAGATTTCGGCCGGTAAGAAATTATTTGGCAATTCGCTTTCATCAAAGTCGGCTGCCATGACAACCACTAGCACCAAAAGGTCAAGGAGCGCGTTGCATCCGATTTCAAGCATCTCCTGTGCACCACGAACTAGCATTCTCTCGCCATAGGTCATGAGCGAAAGAACCTGCTCGGCACCTTCTGTCTCAGGGTCGAGTCTTGCTATCGTGCGGCGAAACAGATCATTGCTTAATTCCGTTAAACCCCCCATCGCGTCGAATGCGCCCGACAGGAGAGAGAGATCTTCCTCCATAATGCATTCTGCAAAGTCGCACCGTCCATAGAAAAGCTGGATTCGCTCCTCCAACGAGATGAACGGATCTTGAAAAGCTTCTGCAGCTGCAAGAATAGTGACTATGTCCTTGACTGGTTTAGGCAGATGCTGACGGAATGAGGACGCGAGACTCAAGAAACGCCCGACAAATATAGAATCTCCATCATGCATGGATCTTGCAATTGGACCAACCTCCAAGTCTTCCCCGTTTCGCGAAAGAATATCTTCATTTAGTTGCAATAGCTCAAGTTCGCTGCATTTCCGGATTGGCGAGACAAAATCTGCCAAACAGAGCCAGGGTAAGCCGTCTTTCGCATCATAGGCCAAGGACAAAGATTCGCTACGGCGGCGATGGAGTTCGATGATTAAACCAATAAGAATGCTCCACTGCTCTGCGACTTTTGTCTGATGCGCTCCCGAGTCAAGATCGAGACCATCTCTCGTTTTTAGCTGGGGAGAAATTTTCTCTGCAACAGCCTCACAAATCCGCTGTTTGAGTGAGATCCTCCCTGGCTCCGATCGATGTTGCGCTCTTGGTGACGGAAGTCCAAGGCCGGTCCGATACTGATACAAAGCCGATTCCAACGTTGCAAATGTAAATCTTTCGGGATAAAAGACAAAGTCAAGAGCCTTTTCGGTAGCATTCTCGGCAGTAATTGCGAATGATTCGACAGCATCAACACTCGGAAAACTAGTGTTAGATCTCAAAGCGCGCGTTTCAGTTGTGCCACTGTCAACAGCCATCCACTCGCTTTCCCAAGTTGATTGCAAAAAGTTGTCGTCATCGAAAAGACTAAATTTGAGGGCAAAGACTTGACTAACAGTACCAACTCTCGCTCGAATCCAGAGCTCTGTCGATTGCAGGTAAGGTCTCGACTTGAGGTGGAAGTCTTCCAGAGTCCATGCGGAGGTATCCAAGAGCTTGTCAACTGGTGGGATAAGTTTCAATTCTGGATGGATATTGTAGATTCCATTGACAGCCTCATCCGCATCTCTAACGCCCCAGAACTTGAACTGGTGATCTTTGGGAATATACGTTACCACGTAGTATAGGTCACCGTCTCGGACAATCTCCGGCTTGACAACTTGTAACAAAGTTCGTTGCCGTGGATTCATAAGTTGTCGTGTCCTTGATTTGTTGTCTGTACTGTCCTGAGAAAGCAGATCAACTGACGCATACACCCCACCAGACTTGTGGTCTCGAATTCTGAGTATGTTATTCAGACAGACAGTGAAGAGATGTTTGCCTTCGGGCGAGACTGCGATAGCCGCCGAAGCTGCAGGCTGTAAACTTAGATCTTCGAATTGTGCCACATTGTGATCAGTCCAGGGAATAAAACCACGTATGGATGCACCCCAACCAGCCTCGCCTGGAGAGTATATGAAATCTTTCCAAGCCCAGGCTGCACCTTTGGGGACCCGCTCGAGGCGCAATATACCCCCATCTTGTAGTGAGACCAGAAGCTCATCGGTACTGACGGCAAATATCCTATAAGGTAGCCTGTATCCAAAGGCGGGATGCGTGTAGATCTGACACCAGTCTCCAAGTTTTCCGTCAGTCACCGATTGCGATATGAAGAAGTTTTTGTGTATTGTCAAGGTGTAGAGTTCTTTTCCGGTTGTAAGCGCAAAGATGTTGAAAGCTTCTTGCTCTTCAAAATCCGCAAATGCAATGCCAAATGGTCGGATCGCTGCCGGAAATTGGAGGCTGAGTGTAAATTTAGAGTTTTGCTCCTGGCCCTTCTTCTGCGTCAGGTCTACCACTCGGAGCTCTAAAATATCTCTGCCCCCTAGCAGGCGCCATGAGATGCAGCGAGGCGCGCTATTCTCGCGGCGAAAGAATATCGAGGCTTCATTTGCAAGATGTTTTTGCGCAAATCCTTCTTCGTCCTGATCCAAGTCTTCATCTCGTGTGTCTGCAATATGCTTCTGTATTGCACGCGATCCGAGACGGGGAAAGGAGTTTAGGTCGGGTAAAGTGAACCGGATAGTTGAGGTCGGAGACGTGGGGTCAAGGTTGAGACGAGCCTCACGGTAGAGGTATGAGAGGGTTGTCTTTACCATAGCGTTTTAGCCTTGCCATCAAGGACGATCAGGATGGGCGACGAAGGAGCGAAATCAGTGAAGGTGTATGGCGAACAAACAGCTAGAGCTTGTCGCGTGTCGGCGCGCAGTAGGAAATCTAAGGTAGTGATAACCGGATATGGCAGGTTAACCGAGATACAGGCAATTAGTCATCCTTACATTCAAACACGCACACACGATTCGGCGGGCGCCTCACCAAACCAGAGCGGCCGTATCAGCTTCACCCAATTTAATAACACCACAATCACAGCTAACTTTTAGTGAAATTTGATATTAGGATGTAATTTGAATCAAGATTTATAATTGTAAAAATTTTTTTAAAAAAAAAAATTAACGTTACATTTTGATTGAAAGAAAAACCATGCCAGAATCTAGATTTGTGTGTGCGAGTTGTTCTGTCACCCGCGTGCCCGCTACGCATTTAACAGAGAACTTCGCAATCGGACAGAGCACTTTTCAAAAATATGTCCTCTCAGATCGCCGATGGAATGTGCTTCCCATCGATCGAAGGTAGGATATACCTGATGATTGGTACCGCGCACCTTGTTGCGATATCGTTTGCGTTCGTGCGCTTGAGCCACCATTTTGAATCAATGCAGCCGCCTGCAGCTCCACATTGCGAGGCTGCAAGGCTACAGCGTACTCTAGATTCTTCCAGCCGAGTGTTGGAAAAGCAATTCCTTTCAGCTGTTGCCCCTTTCGAGATGGTGGCGCTTTTCTGTAGGCGCCCGCGCCTATGACAAGAATTTTCGGATTCTTGTTGAAAACATCAACGTAGAGCTTTCCCATTCTGCTCATCGTACATCGCCAAGCCACCTTGCTTACTGCGGTCTTTGCTGAGTATTCAAGCTCTTTCCCGGAAATTGAAGCCCATCAACTACTATGACTTTTCAAGTTCCTCCAGTATCTGGCACGATCGTATTGATTGTTTCACTCGTCTGTATCCTAATCATGCGCTACTTTCGATCATCACAAGCTTTCGGCGGAGCCGACGATCGACGTTTGCCAAAAGATTTATCAGAAAACACCGTACTACTCACCAAAGGCCTGACATCCGCACTACCTGATTCCGTTATAACAGCAGAGAATAAAGCCACGTTTGAGGGGCTGAAGAATTGTCATTGGGCTCTGCAAGAGTGTGAAGTAGTTCCAGCCTGCATTGTTCGGCCGCGAGGCGTTCAGCAGCTTTGTACGGCTATCACGGTGCCCAGACGTGAATATACTGCGCGCTCAAAGCAAACGCCAGATCAAAGTCCAGAGGGATTATTTGCGGTTCGCAGTGGTGGTCATTGGCCTATCCCAACTGCTGCCAACATTGAGGGAGGGGTCGTGGTTGATTTCAGTCTCCTGTCTGAGGTAACGCCATCTGAAGATGGTACGAGCGTAGTGATTGGAGCTGGAGCCAAATAGATTCATGTCTCCAAAGTCCTTGATGAGAAGGGGCTCGCTGTCGTCGGGGGTCGGAATTCTGCTGTCGGCGTAGGCGGTTTGACACTGGGAGGTGAGCACGTTCCAGATTCTCGATGCCCTTGTACCAGGCTATTCATTCTACATAATACTACACCTAGGTGGCCTTTCCTTTTTCTTACCTCGCTTTGGCCTTGTCTGCTCCAATGTGATCAGTTATTCGATTGTTCTAGCATCCGGCTCCGTTTTTCCAGCTTCGTCATCGCAGAACTCTGACCTTTGGCGTGCACTGGAAGGTGGTTCAAATAATTTCGGCGTTGTTTCCAGTATGACGGTCCGTAGCTCCCTATCTACCAACGTTTGGGGTGGCTTCCTCTACCTACCGTCGTCTCAAGCCACCAAAGTTCTTGCAGCATTCCATGTCTTCGTAGCCAACGCGGATACAAGCAACCCAAGCTTCACGTATGACGAATTTGCTGCTGGTCCTATTGCATGTTTCACCTATGATCAGAAGCCCGAAATACAAGCCATCTCTGTGAATATTTTTTCTACTCAGCCTCCTAAGAGCTAGGGAAAATGGCCCCCATGTTGGAAGGCATCAGGATTCAAGTCACTCCGGCGGTTTTGGAGCACTTGCAAGACTCAATCCCTGACCAGTATGATCGATGAGATGTGCGCTCTCAATCCTCCAGGAAGGAGGCAAGTCTTTGCCACGACTACCATCGAAAATGATTCTTCAGCCCTTGCTGCTGCCCATTCTGCGTATCACAACGCCATTTCCTCTATACGGCATGTTAGAGGAATGACTTGGACACTTGTCCTGTAGCCGCTCCTCCCAATTTGGGCACGCAAGGGATTTGACAATCCTTTGGGACTCGACGAAGGCACGCTCGAACCTCTGGTGATCGTAAGCTTCACAATCAGTTGGACGGACCAGGAGGACGACGAGTCTGTGGAGGCAACGACGCGTCAAGTCATCGAGCAGATCGACGAATTCGCAGCCGCCAACAAGACCGGACATCGGTATTGGTATCTGAACTATTGCGGGGAATGGCAGAAACCTTTTCAAGGCTATGGCGAGGAAAATCTACGCTTTGTTCAAGCAACAAGTAGCAAGTATGATCCGGAGGGCCTATTCCAGAAGGGATGCACTGGTGGCTTCAAGCTTGGATTGTCAGACAAAGCAAGCAAGCCTATACAGTAATATAGACAGCAGGATCTAGCTACTCAAAATGTGTGCAAAACCATGTAAATGTTACTATGTTATTGGCAGCAAATGCTATGTTTAAAGTTCCGAGAAGATGAGGGCTCGACGCAGACCGCACGTGACACAATCGTGTTTCTGCACCGGAACCGTTTCACATATGTTCTTGTCATATGGTGCTGTCCCGCACAGCGCATGAGGCCTTCGACTTCAAATTCTTTCATCGATCTGACCCGCTTGCGCTCCAATGGTGAAGACCCTCCGTCAAAGCAGTGCCCCTTTTCGCAACTTGTACAACGTGAGTTGCCTCCCGTCGGAGAGTGACAACAGCTGGGCAGTTCGTGGCCCAGCGTCTGGTTCAATGGGAGCGGTGGCATTCTTCAAAATGGAGCTTTGTTCGGTTCTTTTGGGACGACATAGCGCTGGCATGTCTACGTCAATGTGGTTGCAAGTGCGCACCGCTCGCGCATAAGATATCCCAGTGCCGCAGAAATGCACGTCTTCTGGATAAAATCCGTACAATGTTATGCTCAAACGGCCCCGTCCACATCCCCGAATATAGGGATATCGTCATTACATGTGACAGTTTCTTACGGAATTAACGAGCTCCCGAGACTACAGTACGCCTTAACCCTAATACCCCTGAGCTCGGTTCGGTCGATCCTCCACGGCCTCTTATATGAAAAATGATTGTTCGAGGAACTCCTCCCGCTCACATGTATACGCCTGACGTCACATTTCGGACCTAGCGTTCCGCTTTGTCCGTACTTCATCAATAAAGTCAACAACACTGCCGCCCAACAGAATCAGCGAACATGGATTCTGACACGGAGACACGAGAGGCAGTTACCACCAGGCTCATCTCATTAGCCACCCCTTCATATGCCCACCCAGATTGGGTTCGGACTGCGGACACGCTGCGTGAATTGCTTCGAAAGCTCGCGTATCATCCTGCTATGGAACCGAACCTACACCAGTTGTTCATCACTCCTGCAGCATCAAAGAACAAAATTTACTTCATGTGGGATTTTATCGGGCGCACTATGGTAACTGACGCCAAGAAGAGAAAACGCATGCTTGAGATGATCTTGCTAACCCGTGACTCCGTACCGTAGTCCACGCTCGCCATAGTCGAGCCTAGTCTGCAAAGGATGAGCAAGGAAGAAGAGGAAGCTTGGTCTGATGTGGTCGGCAGAAGCGTGATGGCACGAGAATTGATTCTAGATACGATGCCAGGCTTGTTGGACCAGATGGTGCGCACAACGCATCCGGGACAGGCAGGCTCGATACCAGAATTTGGAGATGACATTGTCGCACTTGCAAGACAACTCACAGAATCCTAAAAGAATGAAATTTATCTTGGCATTAGTACGAAAAGCAAGACTTTCACAGTGCCATGAAGTAGTTCGCTGGTCTCCTGAGCCTGAACGTGGACCACACCAACAGTACCTGTTGCTCCGCTCTGGCGTGTGTATTCCTCTCGATATTCTTACGACATTTCCCACAATGCACCATACATTAGGCTTCTTCTGCCTATACTTTTGAAAGTTTAGTTTGCTTTCTACTTTGACTATCGCTATCACAAAAAGGAAAGAACGATACAGATCTATTGCATCTTAAAACTGCAGTGCAAAGTTCATGGCTCTTACAGAAGTCGTATATTTTGATGATATTAGCAGTTGACAGGAGAAACAGCGGCTGGAGAAGCCTCTAATGGTAATCTAGTTGCAGCATTTCTGGATGAACTGGGCAAGAATAGTCTGAATCGTGGAATATTCCTACTTTCAGACTGCGTTTTTGGATTCTTCTCAATATGGCTCCTAGACGGGACAATAACAGATGTCATCCTAAACATTTGTCTCCCGTTCCCCCGAATTGCATTTGTCGCCCCTAATGACAATGCGCCACTATAGTATGTCGTACATTGATCAGGTGAAGTACAGGGAATAGCGCTTGGAGCCACTTCCAATAGCAGTAGTGTGTTCACGCGTGTGTGTTGCCGGGTTGTCGCGTGGTTGTTGTGTGTTCAGGGATGGACGCGGAGGCTTCGAATGACATGACGTAATGAGGTGATTTGTCGATTGACCTCCAACATCCTGTGATGACAGTGTAATACATTTTGAGCGGCAACAAGCTGGCTTTACTTAAGGGCCAATCAGCATTGTTTCTGGTTTTCTGATGCTGAATATTTGAGGTATCATATCAATTGACTTGCCAACGTGAAGCTTGAACCCAAAATGGCGCTCCATCCGCCTAGGGAAGGAACGATAGTGAGCAGGTCATGTCGGCCCCAAAGCAGGAAGAACCGAATTGGTAGAATTTCTATTAGCTTTCTCGATATAGATTGAAGCTGACATCTGCTACATGAAGACTCTGATGCACATTCATGTTTATAACGGGACTGGGAAAGTGTATTGGGCCGCAGCAATCAACATTCTTATCACTCAAAGCAAGATGGTATTACTAGACGGGACCAGTACCAACAGGAATCGAATGTCTCGAGTAAAGAAAAGTTTACAAGATCAAAGTCAAACGAGCTTATGCATGTGCAATAGAAATGAGTCAACGACCCATTCTATCCGATGATTTGAGAGACGCGCGGGCCGCGACTCAGCAACGCCCATAGAGCTCTCCGACTCAAGCTCAGAGGTATGGATAACGATAATTTGAACGTTTATGTCAACAGAGCTTCTTATAGAATCATGGTAGGCAACCTCGATCCGTATAAAATATGAATGGAAAACCAAGGAAGGTATTGGAAGTCTGACTTAACGATAAGGTGTTCTGATCAAGTAACGTGTGTTGGAAAACCGTGATGAAGAGAAAGGCGTCTCCAGAGTTCACGCTGGCCTCAACGCGTCCGAGATTCGCTTCGCAATGACTCCACAAGCACCACCTTGAGCTGTCCACCGAATCTATTCCGCCCATATTGTATCACCATCTTTTCGAAATCCCCATTCCGTATTCGCGAAGTCATTTTCAAAATGCCCGGACTCCTCGATTTGCCAGAAAACATCCGCCGGCAGATCTTCGCATATGTTCTTCCTGATAATTTGGCCATCGACCTCGCAACTCCGTTCAGGGTCAGCCACCCTCTTTTCAACGTTTCCGGAATTGTACAAGACGATGTTCAGGCCGCTTTCGCAGGGCAGAATAAGTTCCATCTCTGGGTCTGGGGCGGAAATGGCGACGACGGCGATCCTCGGCTGAGTCTGCCGCAGCGCACCTTCCTTCCGCATATCAATCGACTCCACCTGACTATTCGCGCTTCTACCCTCGAGGCCATCCATCAAAAATTTGGCGTTGCCCGACTAGTACTCGATGGTGCACGGCTGGCCAAATATGTATCCAAATTCGAAAGGCTTGAGTTGCTGGTTATCGGCATCCCCAGACTGGCGCCGCCTGAACACATCAACGAGGATTTTTTGCTCCGTTTTCTCAAGCATATCAAGACCTCGGCGCTTGTGGTGGTGGATGGGGAGCTGAGTAAGACGGCCGCAATCCAGCTTCAGACGACTATTGCCGATACGGAAGGTAACTTCATGTACCCCAAACTCTTCAGACCTGGTTGACAAAGTCGTAGTGAAACACTTTCTCTAATGAGCGGATGTTTCTTTGCTGGAAAGTGCGAATGAAACTCATACACAGCTTGTAACGACCCCATCATACATAGCTTAGAATAGTGGTTTGTGCGCCTCGAATCAAGCCAGCTATTTGCAGCCTCCCCTATACATGATACGATCTTATTGAAAAATAATACTCTGTCGTAATACACGAGTGGATATTACTGTCAGTCAGTTTCGGGCCAGGTGGCCTTTCATTCATTGATCCTATACCTGCGTTGAATAACGTGATATATGTCTATTTGGAGCTGACTCTGCCGAGTCATATGATAAGTTCTCTTAGCAAACTTATAGGATGCGACTTGCAAGCAACATCCGGCTCCCACGCGTTGCATTTGCTCACATTCCGAGCATGTTGAGGGTTTCAGGCTGCGGCCTTTCATGCCTCTATCCATCATGACGGTATTGTATACGTGAAGCATAATAAGTCGAATGTCAAGTGCATTGTCCTTGAATTCTGGACTGACCAAAACCTCGCTCGATACAGTTTTGTTTGCATGACTTCTTTCGGCTAACCAAATGAGGTTTGAGGAATCTAATGGGTAAAGTGTCTACGGAGGTCCATCTCAGAAATTTTGTCTCGCGCAAAGATTTAGCGGGTGACGAGAGCTCAAGCTAATATTTGCTAGAATCTTCGAAGTAATACCCATTTCTCTACCCCAAGGTGCTAAGATTCGGCTAGACTATCAATCAATTAATGAGTGCGCTCAAGTAACTTATTTTGCCGAGGTGCTCCCCAAATCAGCATGCCAACTTTTGTCATGGAACAAAACTTTGAAATGGACCTCCGTACGTTGGCTCAATTTTGATGATAAAGTAGCAAGCAAAGTAATCTTAGTAATTTTAGTAGCTTTAGTGGCTTCGTTGGGTTCGGTCTCTACAAAAGCTGCTCTCTTGAGCTCGACATGAAGTCTAGCAACAACGTTCATGTTAAAGTTTGTTGCTGGACTGTGACAAACCTCCTGTGTCATGCCATACCAGAAGAATGCGTGGAGCAGAATTTTGGAACTTTGCTAGTCAAGATCTCTATGCACGATATTTGAGAAGGTGGATGTAAGTGATGACGGGCTTGAAAGGTGAAGCATTCCCTGATGCTTGCGGTCGTCAATCTCGGCCACAAATTTGCTTGACCAGGAATTTGTCGGTTTCGACATCCACAAAGCAGCCTGAATTGGTAGTCTGGAGAAAAATTGGGTATATTAGGAGACATAATGAAGGTACGACTCGTTATTCACAGAGCCTCAGATACTGGATAGCATCAGCAGCACATTCATACGCTAACCCTAGACCATCATTCATATGATAGCATAACACTTTCTATCGAATTAAGGAACTCAAACTCATTAGACTGACTTGAAGCTGCATGTTCATGGAGTGTCGTTGAAATCGTGTATCGATATGACATCTGAAGCCAATCACCTCGGCATCTCAAATCATAGAGTCAAAAGCACTTTGCAGAGAATCAATTCACATCGGAATCTGCCATTCCGAACATCTCCTATTTGTGTTTGTTCGACCGATGAGCCTTTTATGTGGGTTTATTATAGCTATGAGACTGGGGCAAGGTCCGAAGTTGAAACAAATTTTGATCGACGTTCGGAAGGCCCATGCGTTGCGCCATTTTAGTCCTGCCGTTCCCCACGTTTCCAGCGTGTATCAGGCCAAGAACTTCTAGAAACGCGTTTCAAAGTCTGAATGGGTATCGCTGACTGCACTGACTACAATGACCAATGAGCATACAAAGACACTTTGCGAGATATTAGCGAGCCCGTTCTTGGTGCATATCGCGTGTCTGCATATGCCAGCCCACCAATGGTTCTAAAGAAAGGCCTTCGATCTGCGGGATGGAATGTCACAACTTTCTCAGGCTTGGAGATTCTCGGAGATGGCTCGCTAAAGGTTCTGTATTGCTTTTTTGTTATTTTATGGATTTGAAAGTCGCTGGTTGAAAACTTCCTCCAATTCTGTATCTCACTCACAGTTCCTCATTCTGAGAACAAGCACCATGAAATACCTCAACAAGTTCAAATCAGAACTAGAGAGCGATGAGACTCTCACTCGCACTCGTCATTATGCCCACCGAGCCGTTCGCGCCTTCCCTTCTGCATCGGCCCAGTATTTGATCGATAAGGTTCCGATCATACAATGGCTTCCTCAGTATAATCCCAGATGGTTGATCGACGATGCGATTGCTGGTATCACGCTTGGTGTACTACTTATTCCGCAAGGTCTTTCATATGCGAAGATTGCCAAAATTCCAGTTCAATTCGGTCTCATGGCAAGCTGGCTGCCTGCGTTGACCTACACGTTCATGGGAACTTCCAAAGGTCAGCCCATCACAGGATACCTGACAGACTTCATTGCTGACACAGTTTTAGATCTGTCAACGGGCCCAACCTCAATTGTGTCGCTCATTACAGCAGAGGTCGTCCAGGATCTTCAGAAAGAGGGTTTTGCTCCTCAAGCAATCGCTGCTTCGATGGCCTTCATGATCGGAATATACGCTTTCGTGCTAGGAATACTCAAGCTCGGCTTTCTCCTTGACTTTGTCTCCGGTCCTGTTCTGAGCGGCTTCATATCCGCGGCTGCTCTCACCATTTCCTTAGGACAAGTCGGCAACTTGCTGGGTGAAACCAATGTCAGTGGCAGCACAGTATCGGTGCTGAAAGGCATCTACAGTCAACTGCCGCATCTCAATATCATCGCTGCTATAATTGGTCATTCCGCCCTCATATTGCTCTTTTTACTGCAATTTGTGGGCAAAAAATGGGGGTCGAAGTCGAAACTGATCTTTTTCCTCTCTATAGGAAGGGCTGCAATCACCCTGATCCTTTTTACTAGCATCAGCTTTGCCGTCAACAGATCTCGCAAGAGTCCCATGTTTAGCATTGTCATGTTCAATTCCAGTGGCATCACCGAACCTAAACTCGTCAACTTGGAGCTAGTGAAGAAAGTCGCCGGTAGAAGCATTGCACCACTGATTGCTGCCTCACTGGAGCACATTTCAATTGGCAAGGCTTTTGCCGCCCAAAACAACTATGTTCTTGATGAGAGTCAGGAACTGACATTCTTGGGTGTGACCAATTTCTTCAACAGCTTCTTCTCGGCTTTAGGAGTGGGTGGTGCCATGTCTAGGACAGCAGTCAATTCTCAGTCTGGGGTCAAGAGTCCTTTGAGTGGTATTCTCACCTCGGGAATTATCATTCTCAGCCTCTACAAGCTGTCACCGGTACTGTTCTGGATCCCAAATGCCACACTCGCTGCGATCATCATTGCTGCTGTGCTACCTCTCTTCGGGCCTCTCTCCTTGTTCTATCGCTTCTGGAGAACCTCGTTTGTTGACTTCGTCGCGAGCATGCTTTCATTCTGGATCACCTTGTTCGTCAACACCGAAACGGGCATCGGTATTGCGGTCGCTTTCAATCTTGCATATGTATTACTTCGGAATGCATTTGCACGCGTCTCATCGCTTTCAGAGAAAGACTTGACGCGGCTGTCCTCGGGCGAAACGGAAATATTTGCAGTACCGCAGGATGCCAAGATCTTCCGCTTCCATTCCGCACTTTTCTTTCCAAATGCGAGAAGACTGGCGACGAACATCCTGGAGACCGTCAAAGTCTGGCATTCTGCAGACCTGGCTGAGGCTGAAGACCCAAACAAGCGCGTCTGGAGTGTTTCCGGAAAGAAAAGGCTGGCAAAGCTGCGCGCTGAGGCCGCGATATCTTATGATCCACCGTGTATTCGCCAGGTTGTGCTTGACTTCTCAGAGGTGAGCTATATTGATACCAGCGCACTCTCAGCTCTTGCGGGGTTGAGGACCGAACTTCGTAAATTTTCCGGCGGTCAAGCCCAGTTGAAATTGGTGGGTGTCAAGGATTCTGTTCGGGGCAGATTCAGAAGGCAAGGCTGGGACCTGATTGACAACGGCACGGAGTTCTTGGTATCCGAGAACTCTGTCTTCGTTTATGCTTCTATTTATGATGCCTTGAATTTGTCAAGCCCTTTTCTCGGCGTAGATAAGGAGGTGGACATTTCGATCAAGGAAGTGTAACCATCGTTTACTACGTTTTGTGTAGAATCGGATTTTCTTTCCAATGAACATCTTATCAAGCAGAAGGTCAGCAGAGCGAAAACCAAGGCCGTGGTGCCGGACACATTCACCGGTCCGATCTGACAGGCTATGGTCGGTTGGATATTTCGTCTTGCTGTCAACGACTTTGGAAGGGCACACCGCTGCTCGTCGGAGCCATCGCGTAAATAACCAGAAATCATCTTTTTCGAGCCTGATTGCTCATTTGCTGCTGTGAGATGGCAAATACTGTCACGTTGAGCGTCGGAAACGGTACAAGCTGTGATCGCAGCTAATGTGTAGGACAGTTTCCCCAGCACCAATTCGACCAGTAACGAGGTTCATCCAATACGACGATTAGCCGCGCTCAATACCACGGAATTAGACATGGTTCGCTGAATGGTTCTCATAGTCTCAATGAAAGATCAGCGAACGCAGATATACCCATTGGATCTCGATTGCCTTGGCGAGTACAGTCCGTAGCAGGGCGTCCAATACTCGATACAATCGAAACAATCCTAACTAAATTTAGTGGGGCGTCTAACCAAATTTAGTTAGGATTGTTTCGATTGTATCGATTGTTGGACGCCCTGGTCCGTAGACAGCTACGATGTTACGTTCTCAGACGACGAGAGAGACCCTGCGATTTGTGTGCAGGTTTTCGGGTCTCCCGCAAGACACTCGGACCATTCAACTGTCGCAAACGCGTACATGTGGCGCGTCCAATCCTTCATCATTCATATGTTATTCTAGCTGTAGAGAGAAGATGCTTCCTACAAGCAGTTGCTACCGATTAAACTACCTTACACAGCAACTATGGAGACCAAATTTGAGCAATGAAATCTTCAAAATCTTTCAACAGCACGTCAGGATGCTCTAACGCCGCAAAATGGCCTCCCATTTCATGCTGACGAAACCACACCAGATCGCCAGTCGATGCTATCCAAGCTTTGGGAACGGGAGCGATCTCAAGTGGAAACCAAGAGAATCCCAGTGATTTGTTAATGTGCCAAATTGGATTTTCATGCGCTCCGATATTGCCAGGAGTAAACAGTTGGCGGTATGGGTAGATAGAAGTTGCAAAACAATTGGTGAGCCAATAAAGTTAGACCGACTCCAGGATTTTCTCCAGAGGTGGGTCTCTGTCAGTCCAATCCAGAAACTTCTCGCCGGTCCATGCGAGGAGTGCAAGCGGATTCGCAGAGAGAGCAAGACCAATAGTGCTTGGCCGAGTAGCGTGTTCGAGCGCATAGGCACTTCCAGTGCGCTCGAATTCTTTCGCGCGAACAAGACCCTCTTTTTCAAGTTCGCTGTATGCGGAGGACGAAATATTACCCGGGTCTGGCATGATCCCAAAGTTCAGGTGGATCGCCTTCGCTCGTGGACAGGTCCCTCCAAGCACTCGAGCTACTTTGCTACCCACATCCCCTCCCTGCACGACATATCCATTACCAAACCCCAATTTGACCATCAAGCCGTCAAGTGTTTGGGCGACATCCTCAATGCGAAAGTCTCGATCCAGCGGAGGTGGCGATGAAAAGGCGTACCCCGGCAAGGATGGAACAACAATATGATAGGGAAGCGTCGCTGGCGTGTATCTGTCGGTCAGAAGATGCAAGATTTCCAGGAATTCTAAGAAGCTTCCCGGCCATCCATGCAACATCAAGGCTGGCACAGCAGTTTCGAGTTCGGAAAAGATTGCCACGAAATGGACATCAAACTGGGTTCCAGCATGCTCGAGCTGCAGCTTAAAGTTTGGGAATGAGTTGATATTCCTTTCGCTCGCTCTCCTGCTCAAAAATCAGCAAAAAAGACTTTCATTTTAGAAATTGAGAGGTACCAGTCAAAATGCTTCCATTGTTCTTTGGCTGTACCTAGCCACTCGGTCGTAATTCCGTACCGTCGGTCACTTTGTAGGCTCTCGTATGTTGCAGGGCCAAAATCAGTCGCTTCTACGAGTTGACGAAGTCTCTCGATTTTATGATCTGCTATGGACGCAGTGAACGGAATAGGCTGCGCCAGAGCACTTCTCGGTACTTTTCGAAATGCGTTGGACGCCATCGGTCCAGTTGTCTCTTGGCACGAACCGATCTTGCCGCTCGGGTTCATGAATGTGGACAGAGTGGTCCTTTACGTGAACGGAAAGGAAGCGATCAAGATTCGAGCGTCCGCTCCTAGTCGGGCTGGTTTCTAATATATGCATGTTGTCCTCGATCGGAACTGCTATTCTTTGCCCTTGAAGTCTCTCGGTTAGCTGCAGCAATGAACGTCAGTTCGGCTGACCTAGGGATAGACTAATCAGATTTGTTAAGGCCTCGCCTTGTCAGTGTTGGCGGCAAATTATGAGAATCCTCGCAGGCTGGTTAGACCATGACACAGATCATTGGCTTGGCTGTAGCTGCACAACGTCTCAACTTGGCAAGATTCCTAATACGGTAATATTACTTGATAGCCATATGAAGGTTCCAGCTAGTGCGGATGAGAAATGGCTTAGGTTTTCTGTTGGTACGGCTAAAAGACTGCGCGGCCGTCAGCTCATGGATGTGCCCAGCTTACACCACAGCAATACCAACCACCTGCACTGAATTTTCACGGCAGCGGGAACTTGTTCATTCTATACATTTCGCGAGACGGATAGTGTTAATGATGAGTACCTGAGATATTGATCGCAGCCCTTACGTCCATGCTTCTATCCATTGCAATTTGTTGTGCTCCATCGTTAAAGACCCTAATTCCTAGTACACACGTACGACCAATCACAATTTTACAAGACTCATATATCATCAAATTGAAGCAAACATTAGGCGGTAAAAAAAGAGACGTGGGCATCCCTTGACCGATCAGATGAAAGAAACCCTCATCTGTGTGGAGTTTTGGCACGAATATCTGATAACGTTCACTGACGCAGGAGCTCAGTTCAAGGACGAGCTATCTGTCAGTTGATGATGCAAGTGTGTGCTGCCTAAAGCAACTCTCAGCCCATGAGCGGCGAATCTGCATATGTTCGCTTGAAGAAATGTCTTAGAATGCATAAATTGTGACATTTCTTCCGACGGCCCAGACGCCAAGTGCATTTGACTTTGGTCGAAAGGTGACAGGTTTGTGGAAGGCACGTGCGCCAGGGGCTAAGCTTACTATACCCAATGAAGCTGGCTACAAGCCCCGTGTAGGTGAGCTGTCGTTCTACTTGTCATAACGGATGCCTCTTGAACAATGTCACTGGAGAAATCGAGCTGCTGCCAATAACCAAATCTCCTACGATCTCTAGGCTTCTGCATCTGGGAGATCTTTCAATCCCAACTCAGACCTTCATGACGATTGCCGACTCGTGTGCGCGATTCGGCCTTCGGTCCAAACACATTTATCAGCATTCTCAGCTACATGCCGCTTCAGCCGCCAATCCTTATGCCATATAAGTCTACTGCTTACTTTTAATCATACATCTGTTTTTTTGGGGGCCAAGTCTACTTTGTCGAGAAAATGATAGACACAGTAAATGAGCGCAACATAAAACAAGGGTTGCTGTTCTAAGTGAATGTAATTTGATCTCTTTTCTTTGCATCTTTAACATTGTTTTCGCCAGCTTACCCTGCCAACGCTGTTTGCTATGTATCCCTCCATCATTTTCTTAACAACCGCGATCGTTGCATCTGCCGTTGTTCTGGTCCCAGAAAATGTTGTTCCTACGTATGCTCCTGTGGCGACAGCTGCAATTGGTCCGCCCGTCTCCAATTCTACAGGTTATCGAGTCGAAGGCTTTGGCGATGGTGCATACATGATCACGGACGGAGTTTATCAAGCTGCATTTTTTGTAGGGACAAACAGCGTCTTGGTTGTGGATGCTCCGCCTTCGATCGGAAAAAAGCTTCTGCTTGCTCTTCGTACCGTCACTCAACTACCCGTCTCCCATCTAGTGTACAGCCATGCACACGCTGATCACATTGGCGCTGCTTATCTCTTCGGCTCCAATGATACCGTCACCATTGTCGCACACCGTCTGACAGCTGAAGAACTAATGGAGGTTTCTGACCCTCATCGTCCTACGCCAACCACGGTTTTTGAGAACTCCTACAAACTTCAAGTCGATAATCAAACCCTTGAACTCAGTTATAAGGGACCAAATCACGAGCCGGGAAACATTTTTGTATATTCCGCATCATCGAAGGTATTGATAGTTATCGACATTGCGGTTCCTGGATGGGGGTCAGTTCTTTTCGGCCTTCTAAGCTTCCATATTTCGTGCTAACTCCATTTCTAACCTGGGATTAGACCTTTTGCGAACCTGAACGAAGCCCAGAACGTTCCCGGCTACATCAAGGCGTTCGATCAAATTCTTGCTTACGACTTTGAGCATTACATCGGAGGCCATCTTGATCGCTGGGGGACACGAGCTGACATCCTGCTAGAACAAGAGTATATTGCAGACTTGTTCACAAACTGCAGAGACGCCTTGATATTGTCTGGTGAACCTCCCAATTCGACGAATCCAATTTCATCCAGCGCTGTATTACCGCCAATCTTAGCGGCGAATCCTGGGAATCCATGGGCCGAGTTCAAGGTCTACTTGGATACTGTCGCCGATTTCTGTAATAACAAAACGAATGAGAACTGGCTTGGTCGTTTAGCTGGAGTGGACAGCTTTGGCTTTGAGAATGCTTTTGGACTGATGGAGTCTATCAGAATAGACTACGGCGTTCTAGGCCCTTTCGGTGTCCAGTAGTTCGCGCAGTTGCCGATTTTGCCCTGTGTAATAATAGCTCATGCTCTCTGCTTTCGAAGGTATTCTGAGGTGGTTTAGCCCTTTTCCAAAAATAACATCATTGCACTAGGTGGGTCCGCTGTACCCTAGCCAGTGCTTGGTCATGTTACGTCTTAGGCAAAAAGGCAATCCGCCAGTTACTTACCTGGGATTTGATGGACAGCAGCCACGAATATAGAGCGCAACAAACTTTCCGACTTATCTACAAGAGCAAATTGCGCAACAAGAAAGCCATTGCGTACAACATCAGGACTTTAGTTTGTAAGATAGAATTGTTCCCCCAGCTCGAGTTCATAGCGACCAATGCTTCGATCTAAGCGGAAGAGATCAGTATCGAGGACATGAGTAGATGGCAGGTCTTATTCGGATATACGCATGTCAAAGTAGAGTCATCTATCAAGGAGCACCGGGCGAACCTCGCTCACGCTTCTATTTCCGACGAGCATTGGGCCATAGTCCGCTCAAAATGGCTGCACTCGGGCACAACAAGGAAAGCCACGAGCACTCCTCGCAACTCCAGCACGCAAAGCCCGCAAAAATATCTGCTGCTCCGCTTGATTCGGAATACCTACTCAAACTTGAAGGACCTCCCGCCACGCCCATAGCTGTCCGCGAAGCCGCCAACCTCGATAAGGTCCCCAAAGTTCTTCCTGCCATTGACGACTAAGACTCCAACACCTTGTTTGTGATTGTCAAAGGCGCAGTTAAGAACACCATCACCACCAGCTTCACCAACTCCCCGTTCACTCCGACCTTTACCCGCCTCTCCAAAGCCGCAGAGGCACTCTCTTCCTCTTCTAGCTACCCGACCCTCGGCATCGACGTTACCCTACCGCAATTCCGGCCCTCGACGTGCACCACCGTACATCCCACACAGGACGAGTACCCGTTATGGTACTTTTTCTACGGCACCCTCGCCAAACCCGGCCGTCTCATGCGGCTCTTCAATCTTGCATGCGAAGTACTTCTGCGCCGCGCGTCCGTCACTGGAGGTGTGATCAAAACTTGGGCGGGCAACTACAAAGCGTTAGTGAATGCTGCACCAGGAGCGGGGGGGATGATGACGCAAGGATGGGCATATTTGGTGCCTTGCAGAGAGTATGACAAGGCCTTGAAGTATTATGAGACGGAAAAGTATGAAGTGATAAGATGCGAGATCTGTATGGATGACGAGGAGCGTGCGCGGAAGGGGCCTACATTCCGGTCTGTGGATGAATTGCTCCTTGCTTAGGGAGTCTTTGTTGCATGGGCGTATAAGGGATGTTTCGAATGGAGATACCGCCGATCCGATAACGGAGTAGTGCAAGTTGATTGTTTCGCCGTTGAACATATTGAAATAAAACTGAAATTCTCACAAGATAAACCCGCGGCGTGGCACAAACTTGGTAACAAGGAAGAAAACCGCTTTTCCTGGGTCAACTAGCTGTACCTAAAAAGTGTGACCATTAGACCGTGCTTCTCCCGACACACAGTGTCATAGATTCGAAGATATCAGAATAGAGGCTTCTGGGCGACGGGACTACCGAATATCGTTGACTGGCATCATAAGCCATGCGTCGTGGATAATCTCATTCGCGGTCGTTCTTGCTTCAGATATCCAGGTCAGTGTCTTCCGTATGAAGCTCAAAAACATTCCTTTTCTTGCCCAGGAGGAATAGTGGTGACAAAATCTTCTAAAGAAGCTTTGGGTATCGGAGGTTCTGAGATCTATACTCCTGTAGTCATTCAGGCTTAGCTGCATTTTGCACATTGAGTACAGTGAAGACTGAATGGCATGTGTGCCAATGTCGAAACTTACCATCTGCATCAAAATACGTTGAGAAAAGAGGACTCTACCTAATAATATGAAGCGGTGGAGGGCCGAGATATCCAACGTACTGAGCCAATGCTAAGGGTACAACGTAGTGATCATTTACATGATCGATGGGATCAAATAGGTTCCTCCCTTCAAGTAGCTCAAGAGTCTATGGCCAAACAAGCATGAAATTGCAAGTTAAATGTATAGACTTTGACACTTACCATGACTCCTATTGACCAAATATCGGCCGGAAAGCTCCATGGAAGTCCCAATAGTATCTCTGGAGCTCGGTAGAGGTCAGACATCCACCAATCTTTATTGACCTGGTCGGCAAGGCGCATCATCCCGAAATCAGTAAGAATAGGAATACCGGCAAGCTTTTCCATGGTATTCCGGGACTTATATATGACAGCTCCTTCGCGGATGCTTGGAGCAGTTGGAAGTTGCAATTCTTTTTCTTCAGTATTTTGAAATATGCTTTCGTCCTCGGCCTCAGTTAGCACATTTTGAGGGGAGATATCAACTTAAAGTCAGCAAGTAATCTCAAGAAAGCTGCACAGCCAAGCATACCAGTATGGATGACTCCGCAAGTTGCATGAAGCCAATTTACAGAGAAGAACAGACGGTGTATGATAAACTTTACTAGGATTTTCGGCAGCATGGCGTTCAGAAATGTCTCCTGTAACATTTGAAGGCTGCTTCCCTGAGGTTTTGATGCGATGCAGTGATGACAGCCAGACTTCCCTTCAATTGCGAAATTATCGGTGGCAAGCCGCGTAAAATCCAACCCAGGATGATCGGCCCCCTGGGCGAATTTCTCCAAGCGCCTTAGCATTTTGACTTCGTTGACCACTGGGGATCCTGTTGCGTCAGCCTGAATACACACTTTGCGGGTGTTGTACCGCTTTGATCTGCCCCGATACTAGCATGAATCCGGGTCATAAAAGCTGCTGCAAAGTCACTTACTTCAAATCTCTGGTAAGCCAGACAGTGGAATACGCGCCATATCCCAGTTTTGAGATTACCCGATATCGGCCATGGAGAAGCTCACCAATACGGACGGGATAGTAACGCTTTTGATGATAGAAGGGAAGTGTCTGCTCTTCTGATGGCTCAAGGTCTCCCACGAGCCCCATGCCGTGGGTTGTTCGGTGGGCAACATAGGGTAGGCAGATACGGCGCGATGCGGTAAAGATCAGATTCCTCGGTGACACCAAAGCACCAAGCATTCGCGCAATGGCCAGGCTCTCAGCTCTCAGTACCTTCCATCCGACGGAGTCCGCTGATGAGCATGCGTGTTCTCTGTGGGACGTCTTGCAATAAAACTGCGAATCAGTGGATAGTCAATCATCCACAGATCTCAGAATGAGTCGTTTTACCAATGCATGATAGTTAGTTCACGACATTACGGACCTTCGATCAGCATCCGCTTACCTAATCAGGCTTAGCTTCAGGGTTGTCTCTGTCTGAAGAAAGGACGAAATGCTTTTGTGAGGATACTATAAGAACGATGGCAATAACGCATGTCTAGGTGAAAAAGCAGCCGAAAGCCTTCTGTCAGATCAGATGCTACATGATTATAATGCGATTATCAGGTTCCAAACTTACCGCCCGTTTAAACCTTACCCCGGGAAGAGTGGAGCGCTGACAGTCTAAGAATGATAACTGGCGGATGCCGCGTGACCATCGCTCAGACTGGGAAAGCTCTTCTCGCTTTGCTGCAGAACGTCTTATCTCTTGCATGAATTACTTGATAATCACCCTTCTCTGTCAGTCGTCAGTCGTCAGTCGTCTTTTTCGTTTTCTTTGTGTAACGAATCAAGAGCATTTTGTGGCATTGTATTTAGCGCCATGTGCTACTTCAACAGGCACCCGCCATGTACTAAAGGCAGCAACTTTGTATTTGACCAACAAGTTTATAAGGAGAGTGGCTATACTCTGTTCCTCCTAGGCAACTTCCTTATCTTTTTTTACGAGCTTCGAACCAGCATACATGGCCGACTAGATGGCGGCCCTCAATTGACTTCATAACGCAACAAGAGATTTATTGAAGACTGTTCCTACTCCTTGGCTCCTGTTGATTACTCAAATCGCGGAGGATATTAACCCTAATGTCGGTTGTCCCACGACCGAACTGAATTGAGACCTGATATCTTGGCAGACTCAATTCAACTTCAATGAAGTCAAAGTGATCCGGTATGCCAGTCAACAGGCTCTTCTATAGCATCGATGGCTTACCGCAATTCTCAGAGATACTGTGCCGCATCCACCAAAAAGTGATCGACGGGAGGTTCGGAGTTCCATCACTCTTCAATTCAACGGGTTCCCGGCGGCGCGATAGTCGCTCATCTTTTCAATGATGGGATCATCAAGACTTCTGCAGAGATGCATGCAAAGAACAATGAAGAAGAGAGCACAATGACCGATTAACGGCGGAAGAAAATAAAATCCCAACGCTCGGCCAAACAACGGCACGTGGGCAGGCTTAGGCAGGGATGATGTCGAGGATCCAGGCGCTAACAGATAATCAGGACATGAGTTATATAGCAAAGCAGTTGGAAAAGCAAAATGCAGAGCAGGAGTTTCAACTGGTATTTCGAGATCAAGAGCAAGCCAGGGCAGCAGCCGCTCAAGCTGTTGCAACCCTATCTTGAAAATACGTGGGTCAAGTAAGTCTTGCAAATGTTCGTCTTGTCGACCAGGGACAAAGTTGTTGGATAGATGCAAGGACAATAAAAATATCAATGTGCTCCTTCTTGCGACTGCTGTGCTTATAAACCTTTCTTTCTTTTCGGAAATCGACGTGTCTGAGAAGGGATACTGTGAAGGATGCACTTATGAAGTACACAAGAGTCGTCGGGTATTTGCAAGCCGACCGAAACTAATACAAAATTGACACTGTCGGTTCTGGTAAGCAGCGTTATATTGGAGGAGGCAGCTTTGGGTTAGGGAAGGACAGCACGATCATCTGTGTTTTAAAGCCTAACTGCTACACTCAAGCTTGTGACGGTGTATATAATCCAACATAATTCTCAATCAAGTGTGGCTATTATGGTATTCACCGAAAACGAAGAAGAGAGAGAAGCTTGAATTCGTGAGAAGTGGGCTATGGGCTGCTTATATACATGCTGCTGCTGATGGGTGCTGCTTCCGAACCTCTCAAGCCACTTCCGAACCTCTACTAAGGCTGCTTCCAAACCTTCGTCTGTTACTTCCGTAACAGTGGCGTTACCTTTTGTCAGCTTGCTCTTCTCACCAACCCTCTGTTACCATGTCAGAACTAGGAACATGCGCTTGAGTATTCAATAAATCAATTACAATACCTAGCAGGCGACGATGAACCCCCTAAGTTCATGCCAAGAAGCCACGCCAGCCCACCCTTCTTCGCTAGATATCTTCTTTTGGATGGAAAGAGTGTCATCGAACAGCTTCATGGAATCTCCAAAGCACATATATCAACATGAAATCGAAAGACAAGAAACTTCTTGAGAGCTTCGCCGCGTTTAAAGAAGGGCATTTCGTTTGAGTTTAGGTAAAATGCTACTTGCACGAGGAGTCTGTACTGCCGGGCATGACCTCAGGCTACAAATTTAGTTGCCTGATAGTTCAGAGAAACTTCTCATACGAAGTAAGGTAGGAGGGATTACCCAGGGCGAATGAAACAGTCAGATGGCGTAAGCTCAGCCAATGAAAAAGCTAGCCTGGTGTCAAGCTAGCGTGGTAGACCACGAATGGACCATTCAGAACGGAAAACTCAATACTGGCAGAAGAAGGCAAAGCATGCAACGAGTAGAGAAGTATAAGCAAGATTCTAAGCAATATTTACATCACGTGCTCATCATGATGAAGCCCGAGTAGCAATCGCCAAGTCACGTCATGCCATGAGGCCAAGCAACCAGCAAGGCGGGATACAATACTGTAGACATGAAAGAATGGACACCTGCCCACTTATGCGTTGCATCCCATTAACACCAGCGCTACGTCAATGGCACGATTTATAGACGCATCACCCATGTCCATTAACGCCAAAGAATGCTCATAATCATGAAATCTCAGATTCTGTCAAACGCCGTCTTCTTCGGCCCGAAATCACCACGATTGTAGCGATGGATATCACCACCCGCAAGCTTCCACAGCCTATCCTCAAAGACCTGGCGCTTGCGAGCTTGTTCGTCCATTGGCTCCCGGTTTAGCCTTTTTCTTGGCTCTGCCTTGATGCTAGCTCCTTTATAAGTAGGTTTGGGAGGAGACAGGGCCCGTGGCTTGGACACGCTACCCCAGATTGAGAGGTGCGGTGTTAGGCCTGAGGACTTGGTAGGAGTTTTTGTGGGAGATCGGAATGGACGCAGAGGCCGTGTTGAGTGCTCCGAAGTGGATGAGAATAGCGGACTTAGAGGAAGTGGATGCTTTTGAGTGAAGAGAGACTGGGATGCGCAGGAGGCACTATCCTGACTCACGGCAGGGCCAGACGGAATTTTATCATCTTGGGGAGGCTTGTTATTTTTGATGTTTTGTTCGGACGAGAATGTAATTTCCGTATCGTCATCATCAATGTCCACTTCAAAGGGCTGCAGACCCAAGTCATGCGACATCTCCAGCTCGCCGAGAGGCACAGGCGGGCCCAGACGATGTGGAGTGACCATATGAGATCGCGACGGAGCAAGCGCTGAAGAGAGAGAAGCGTCATTTTCTTTCGAATCGTCATCGTCCTCCACCATATTGGAGTCGGCAAATGAACATCCTTGTATACCAAGCCCACTACCCGCACTGGAGAACGGAGGCGTTGGTAGCCGTGAGACTTCTGAAAAACATGTCTGAGGCTCAGATGGTTTGTCTTCTTCCCCACGATTCTTGGCCTTTGCTACAGTCGATTTGAGATTGGACGGAACCCTAGCATGTATACTGGTCATGAGCTTTGCGCGTTTGGAAAAGGTATGGAAGTCCTCTTGAAGAAGAGCGCCTGCTTCGGCGTTGAGTGCCGACGCCGGATTCGGGTAGATCAGCAAACATGAAATCGTCTTCTAACTGTTAGTATCAATGTACGTGCAGGAGTACGAAATGGCTATCAACGAACAATCAAGACATCTCGCAGAGTCAGCTTGCTCTGCCAGTCTCTCTTTAGCGTATCTACACAGACGCTGCCCGTCGCCTCCTCCACATTTGGGTGCCAAATTCTTGTTCGAAAGAAGGCCTTCGGAGGGGACGCTGGATAGTCTTTGGGCATATCAAGATGTAACCGCCACACGCCATCTGCGTACGGTGTGCCGTGAGGGCCTGCCAGGAGAATTTCCAGCTGCGTGAGGTCGTCGGGAAAGGCGTCAGAATTTGGTGGAAAAAGATAATTTGGAGGAAGGTCGTCTGTATGTAAGGAGTTGTGTTCGGCAGCCAGGCGACGAAATGTCTTGGAAGTCTGGACTTTCTGTAAGTAATTTCGGAAGACAGGCGCAGCTGACCAAAAACGCGTACCATGATGCTAATAATGCCACGGGCCTTGTCTTGTCAAACACATGCAAGTTAGACACCTGACGATGTCCGCGCATTGAAGCCGACGCCGGGAAATGTGCCACTTTGTTTATTTCAGTTGCTAGTGGTGTTGTTGTTTGGACACGACGATGACGGAAGTCGCGACGCGCCCGTGCACCACCCACACGCGTCCATCTCCGATCAAGACCCTTTCATCACGATCCCGGCTCGTCTCCAAATAATACTAGGTAGGTACCTGGATTATCATCATCATCCCAGTCACCAGACGAGCCCAGCAGCGTCTTTCGCTTTCGTTTGAGACATTCATTTCGCACTGCAGGTGGGTGCCTCTGGGACATATAATCTGACTCCATGTCTTTGGTTCTCATCGTAGATGACGTCCATCAGGCAGGGTTGAGCACGAAAATAGCTTGCCCTTGCGCTATGCGTGCTTTTCTACGTTCTGTCTACCGAATGATACCTCTCTGTACACGGCCAACAGCACCCAAGTAGTGGGGTGCAACAAACCATGGCACCGTAGATCGACGTTGTCGTGCGTATCGGTCGTGGCTGACCACATTCACTCCTTCTCATCGCCGATGTGAACGAACGCCACGGTAGAATGCCGGTCCCCACCGAGTCCAGGCATCCACCCGGCCAGAACACCATGGAACTTCAAAGGGTCTGAAGCATTTCACTTTGAGGATTTCTAGTGCGGCATGGTGACCCTGAGCCGGTCCAAACTACGATGCAGAAGCGCGTGCTGGTTACGTCGAAGAATAGTGATGAGGATACACGATATGCTTCACGCCCGAAACACTCATCCCCCGTCCCTGCTCGTATCCTGATCATTGGCGCCGGCGTCAGTGGCCTTGCTCTCGCACAGGGACTATCCAGACGCTCTATCGCTTTTTCCGTCTTCGAACGCGACCCGTACCTGGATTCTCGCTTTCAGAGCTACCGCATCAAGATCGCAGGGCACCTCAAGGATACGCTGCGTGATCTCTTGACCGACGAATCCTGGGCGGAGTTTGAGGCAACATGTGCCGAGACGCAGCTGGGTGAAACGACATTGAATGCCCCAGACGGAGCTGTTATTGCCAGCCGCAAAAGCAGGCTGTCCAAGGGGAGCCCACGGCCATGGACCGTGGACCGGGGTATGCTCCGAAAATCGCTGATGAAGAGCATCGCGCAGGACGTGCATTTCAACAAGAAATTTGCCCGATATGAGATTGACCAAGACGAAGTTCTGGCGATATTCGAGGATGGCAGTGTGGAGCGTGGCACGCTCCTCGTTGGAGCAGACGGACGCTGCTCTACTGTTCGTCGCCAGTTTCTCCCGGACAGCAAGCCTATGGATACCGACGGTTGCTGCATCTACGGAAAGAGCTTTCTCGGTCCCGAACTGATTGCTCAATTCCCGGCAAAGCACCGGAGGTGGATGACAATCGTTCGAGATCAGACACCATTGCTAGAAAGCATCAAGTCTGGAGACAGCCCTATATCGCTGGTTCTAGAGCCTGTCCATTTTATCAACCAGTACAGGCGCGGCGATCTACCAGCAGACTATGTCTTCTGGGCTCTGCTTTTCCACGGGCGCACAAGTGGTCTCAGCAAGATCCAACTAAGCGACTCGCTGAAGACTCGAGCAGCCGAAATGTCCAAAGGAATGGTAGAAGAATGGGAACCGTCGATTCAATCACTGCTAGAGCTTCAAGAAAGCTCTCTGACTACCGGGACTCGTATCTATTCAGTTAACCCTGACATAACTGCCTGGAACGGCTCCGGCCACGTCACACTGATGGGAGATGCGATACACGTTATGCCTGAACCCGGCGGACTTGGAGCCGTAGCTGCGTTGCATGACGCATCCAGCTTAGCACAGACCATTGCAGAGCATGGTGTAACTACAAGTTCCATTGCACAGTATGAGGAAACGATGAGGAGCTTTGCAAAAACAAGTGTGGTGCAAAGTCGAGCCGCGGTTGAGCAATTGCTGGCTTTGCGAAAATTCGATAATTTCCTTGAAGCTGACTGGTAAAACCATCGTGGGCAGCGCCTTCTCAAAACATCCCAGAGACTAACTACATCTTGGAAATTCGAGTGCTTGCGGCTTTCGGAGGAGGCTTGCAGATTTTCTCAAAAACTTGGACCCCTTCCCTACCTAATGCTGTTGCTAAGCCTACGGCTTTTGCACCTGCAGCCTTCATTCGAGCTACTCCAGCAGCATCATCAACACCCCCGACCCCGATGATGTCAATCGAACGCAGTTGCGCATGCCCATCCAGCAATCTTCGTAACGTTCGCACATTGCCTAAGGAAAGCGGATGGATTGGTGTACCTCCCAATCCGCCAATTCCATCACCGTTCGCAGACGCTAATGAGGCATCAAAGTTACCAAGACCATCCGCTCTGCCCAGCAGCGAGGATCCCAGAGTGTTTGTTGCAGTGATGAAACTGATAGGGCATGACGGTCCATTGCTTCCTCCGCAGGATTTGAGCAAAGCGGCAATCACATTTTCAAATTGGCCCTTATAGGTGAACGGCGGGCATTTTATACCTATCGGCATCAAGCGAGCACGTCTCTGCTCTCTGGAACTCATGTCCAAATAGGCCGCTATGGCATTGTTGAGTTTGTCCAAGTAATCTAGTAGAGCCGATGCATTATACGCCGGAGGAGGCGCATTGGGGATATTAGGACACGATAAATTGATTTCCATGCAAAGGTCTCCAGGAAATTTATCCATTTTGTACGTAATCATGCGCCATGCTCTACAAATGTCTTCAGGTGATCCTGTGACAGATATGATGATGGGCTTGAGTTTTGGTGGGTTTGGTAAGTGTTCTTCCGACCGTTGCTCTGATGTTCGAATCCCACGTTCTGAATGAAGTCTCCGAATGATATGCAAATAGTCCTGCAAAGAGATGGGACTGTAACCCAAGGTGTTTAAGCTTCCAGTCTCACCAGTGCTGGAACAGAAGCTCTTGTTCTTGCAATCAGACGCCTTGATGTCTTGAGGGTTAAAGAAGACAAATTGGTGAATGGAAGGATCGTCCCTGAATCCTCCGAGAGTACATGTGCGCGTTGTGATGGCACCGGTATATGGGCAATCGAACAACTCAACAAGATCTTCGAATGTAGTTGCCCATGCGCAGGCTGTATTCAAAAGTGCAGGTTCAATTCTGGGCAGAGACGGCTGAGCTATGTGAATAATTGGAACAGTCATTGTTCTTGATCAATCACAGTCCTAAGGTCCCAGTAGCGCACGACTGCACCTAAAAATGAAGTACTTCTCGATAGGTATCCAGAATCAGCAAAGTATTGATGCTCGCAATTCCCCTCACGGAATTTCCTTCGGGCCGCTGCACGTGACATCCCGGAGCAGATCACTTTTCCGCCAGTGTTGAGTATCCAAAAAAATTCGTATGAGGTTTCATAAAACAACCAGAAAAGAGGATAGACAATTGAATTTGAGTAAGGCATTCGCTGTTGCACCCTGCTTAGAGCCTGTTTTAAACTCTATATCCAGCGGCTTAACTTTATCTACCTACCTTGAGCGCTTAAGGTACAATGTAATCTATCTGCTTGAGTGAATCTGTTTTTCCTCATGAAACGGGGCCTGTTGGAATCTAACCAGATCGACATTCCTTTGCTTGTCGCTCTCACAATTGAGAATAATAATGGAACTAATACCAGAAAGAAAGAAAAAAAAATCACAAAGCTTTCCCAAAACAAGAGGTGCCCTTCAGGCAGAGCGGCCAATCGGGCCAGGCTCTCTTTCAACCGATACCTAGCGGCCAAATCCTCCAGGTGATCCGCCGTGCCGCCCAGCAAATTTCGTCCCGTCCATGTGGAGAAGACATGCGGAGTCCCTGCAGATCCTCCTTACTGCGGGTTTAGGTCTTGCTTTGATGAAGGTATTTAGCCTTGCACGTGTTGCCCTTTAGTAGGTTAACCCGGGGTTGGGATTTTGATGTGAGGGTGTTGCTTTGCTTCTGGTTTTCCCTGTTGTTTTACTCACAAGATGTTGCGCTCTTTAAGTCTTATCTCAATCCTCTTCCCGTCTTTTTCTTTATCCATCACCCAAGACATACATGAAACGCCATCATTTGATTATGTTATCGTCGGCGGTGGAACATCCGGGCTTGTGCTAGCCAACCGCTTGTCTGAAGACCCCAACGTGACCGTTGCTATCATTGAAGCTGGCGGCTCAGTCTTCAACAACCCCAATGTTACCAACATAACCAGCTATGGGCTTGGGCTCTTCACGGATATCGACTATGCCTACAATTCCACGCCGCAGGTCTACACGAATGATAGCATCCAAACATATCATTCAGGGAAAGCCTTAGGAGGAACGAGCACTGTCAATGGTTAGCAATATTGAGTTTTTCTTACTTCGTGAAGGGCTCAGAACCTTCTCTGTTCGTTGTTACCGTGACACTGACAGATACAGGTGCCACTTATATTCGAGCAGAAACAGCGCAAATTAATGCCTGGGAGGAGCTCGGCAACATCGGATGGAACTGGTCCTCACTTTGGCCTTATTACAAGAAAAGCGAACATATCCAACCCCCAACACCGTCCCAAGCTGCCCACGGAATCACCTATGAGCCTGATGCACATGGTTTCGATGGCCCGTTAGACGTCGGTTGGAGCATTCACGACGCACCAGCAAATACCACGGCTGTCATCGGAGGGACTTGGAACAAGCTTGGATATCCTACGCTCAAGGATGACAATACTGGAAACCTAAAAGGTTTCTACGTCTGGCCGAGGACGTTGAATCGTACCTCCGATATCAGAGCCGATGCTGCCAGGTCGTATTACTGGCCTATCTCAGACCGATCTAATCTCCATGCGTATACCTTCACTACTGCGAATAGGCTTATCTGGGACGATGCAAGACCAGCACCGTATGGCACCAACTCTGCCGCTGCCGCATCTGGTGTTCAAGTCATAACTTCTGCGGGTGCAGTCCAGACAATAATGGCCTCTAGAGAAGTTATCTTATCGGCAGGCTCACTCCGTTCTCCCGTTATTCTTGAACAGTCGGGTGTCGGCAATCCCCAAATTCTCGATCGTCACGGTATTCAAACAAAAGTCGCCCTTCCAGGGGTAGGCGAGAACCTTCAAGATCAGCCACTTTTTACGGAGGTCTTTTCGTTCACACCAAGTCTCCCCGCACTATATTATCCGCCATTTGTGACCTATGCTACGGCGAAAGATCTTTTCGGGAACAACACATCAGCGACGGAGTCCTACATACGATCGCAGATTCCAACATACGCTTCCCGCATTGCCACTCAAGCAAATAACAGTACCACAGTGGCCATTCAGGAAAAGCTGCTCAACTTACAGACCAATCTTATCTTCAACCAACAGGTTCCCGTTGCCGAGATTCTTACTGCTCCTTTCGGGGCTGTTCTGACCTTTGCATCCTGGGATCTTCTGCCCTTCTCTCGTGGCAGCGTCCACATCACCTTCAAATCCATCAACGGCAGCGCACAGCCCGCAATAAACCCAAACTTTTTCATGCTGGACAAGGATGCTATTTTTGAGGTCGCCATTGCGCGCCAAGTCCGCCGGGCAGCGAATACTGCCCCGCTTGCGGATGTCGCACCCAGCGAGATAATACCCAATACAACAACAGTCTCAGCTAATGCATCGGATACGCAATGGCTAGCGTGGATAAAGAGCACTTACTCGCCCAATTCCCATCCATTGGGAACGTGTGCAATGATGGCGAGAGATTTGGGCGGAGTAGTGGATCCAGAGTTGAGAGTATACGGGACCAGTAATGTCAGAGTGGTGGATGCGAGTGTGTTGCCTTATCAGATCGATGGGCACTTGACGAGCACACTGTATGCAGTGGCGGAAAGAGCGAGTGATATAATTAGGGGGAGGTCGCTTCTGGCAGTCTTATAAGGTTTCGTACAGGGTAAGAGGTAGGACTGGGTCTGGGATATACTTGTGAAATCAAATATCTTTTCTTTATTTTTACCAGCGAATTCATCGCTATCGAATTTGCTGCAATACTTCATATTGTTGTCTAAGTCTGACTTTTCAATACAATTTTATCAAAAATTTGTTTCATTCGAGAGACTATGATCAAACCGAACTTGATTACAAGTATATACTTAGTTTTAACTTTCAGTTTTTGATTCCGTTCTCATTTCAGCTTGTGCTCATCTTAATTTTCATGAGAGTTCAATCTCAAATTTCATTTGACATTCATCTCAGCAATATTAGGTTTGCAACTTGGTTGCCGTGGTAACTATCTTCTTGCCCTTGTCTCCCGGGACAAGAACGAATAACGCTTTCCTGGGACACAGGATTGAAATAGCAAGTTGAGGAAGCTTTGTGTAATATATGACTTATGCTCTCTCCTCCGTGTCACCTACTGGAGAGTTGTTTCTTGTGATGCCTCCTTCTCCCTGGAATGTCGGCGCCTTCGGCCTTACGCTTTTCTCTGCCCTTTTGTTTAAGACTTCTATTTCGCACCTATGGTGATGATACCGATGATTCCATGGTGACGGGCTTTTCTGCAGCATGCGAAGCGCCGGCAGTTATTTGAGGGTATCCTTTGCTGTGCGATGATAGACCACGTCTGTGCGCGACTTGACTCTAGCTAAAAAACATCACGCGTCTTTTCTCGGAGTTCTCTCCTTTTAGCCAGGCTGTGTATATGCAGTTTTTATTTCTCTCCTCTTTTGCATCTGTATTCAGCAACCGTGGAAGTTGCCATGTCTTACTGATAGCCTTCCAGAGCTAGAGTGTTGTTCTAGAGGATGAAAGATCCAAAATCAGAGTACACCAAGAGGTGATCTCATCGCTGCACCAGAAGCATCGGACTCGAGCAAGGCCGTAGCTGGGTCCAAGTCGCCCATGCCAGTGAAGCTGTCATCACGCAAGATGATATCTCCTTTACCTAGTATAATCAGAGAGGGAGAAACGCTATGTTAGGGATCGAAGCGGATTCCTCATCGAAGGCTCAAATGGAGTTACCCATAATTTTAGATGGACGGCTGGTGCATCCATTGCTCGTGCTGATGTCACGGAAGCCACATTCTCGCTAGGCTGGAAGATTGCAACTGCCATATTAGAGTCCGATGGTATGGGATCCAGTGTAGTTACCTGGTACAAGTACAGTCATTAACGGGGAGATTCTGAGATGGTGATCTTCCGGCGTCGTTGAAGTAGATACGAATGGCGTGACCAGCACTTTAGAGTGGAGGCCAACAAGAGATGCTACGGCACATTTCGTAACAAACACCATTGAAGCTTCCGCTGTTGCAAACAGGCTGATTAGTGGAACTTCGATAGCGGCTCCAACGACGCATGTACCTACAACGACGTCGACATCGAATGCAACGCTGGCAAGTCAACTTACATGGAGGATCAGTGGGTCACTCCTTCTATGTGTATTTTTATCAATGGCTATGTAATGAAACTAAATCACACTTATTTCACTATCTCTTGGAGTTATGAGTTTAGAAAATACCGAAATGCAAGCTCATGCATCACCGATGAATTCTCAACATTACTTCATTGCGCAGCTCTTACGAATCTTTGCAATAGATCCGATTGAGGCCCGTCTTAGACTCTTACATACATACAGCTTTAAGGCTCATTTATTTCGACGTCACAAATATAATGATCAGAAGACTGTTTCTCTCAAACTAAGTCAAACAATGTCATTTTTATCGAGAAATACCGTTACGACCTTATCTCAAATATACTCTATATTCCAGCAAATACGCCCATACGCCCATACCCCCAAAATGTTACTTTCCATGCTCTATCTGAGTTTAAGTGGGCAGACTGTTGGCGCAATGCTATACAGGATTTATCTGTGATTGTAGATTGAGCGTTTTGTGCTGTTATAGTTTGGTCGGAATTCGGAAGCGAATTGCCTGTGACGGCAGAATTTTTGGAGCGTGTAAAATATTTTTCTGTCGCTCGCATGTGAGACTGGGCTCAGGAGCCCCACCAATAGTTTCACCACAGCCAATAGGACAGCTCGAGGAATTGCCTGGGCGTGTATCAATCTGTTTCATCTTTCATCTTTCTCCGCACTTTTACAGAGCCAATCTGTTCGACAAACTGAGCGAAAGCGGTAATATCTGTTTTTTGATGCGAGGTATCTCCTGTACATTTGGCACCAGTTAAGAGGCGATGAGAGTCTCTATTGAAACCATGAATTCAACAAGGATGGTGACTTTTTGTAGGCCTGGGTACGTGCGCTATAGTTCACAACTCCTCGTAAAGAAAGCACAGCAGAAACCAACTTCCCCCTTCTTCTATCAGGAGGCCACACGGACAAGCAGGCAAAAGAAAACAATGAGTTGTTATATCTGTATCTATCTGTGTTGTTAACGAGAAAGTGAAGGTAGGTGGGCGAACAAATGAAATATCGGGCTATCATGTGCTGTGGCCTGCTTCTATCGTGATATCTCTGCTAAATGGCTGGTTATCTGCAGCTTACAGTTACTCATAAAAATACATCTAGGCACAACTACTATCTTTAAGCAGCGCAACAATAGATCTACAGAGGTCCAAATTTTTATTAATTTGTTTTTGATTTTCATGAGAATATCGTGCACCAGCTCATACATCAAGATCCTTTTTCAGCTCGCCAACATCACTGTATAGACAGCATAATGTTGGACGCTATCTAGTGATAGCGTTGCTGTTGGCCTGTATCTCTTGTTGGAGCGTGCCTCGATCTCGTCACCCAGCCATTCTCTCTTGATCCACTTTTGAGAGCTCTGAGCGTAAGAGCAGAACTGCATGTGCCGGCTGGCACCAATGAAATAGGGCCCAAAGCACCTCATTTCCAAGAGTCCAGCTTCAGCTCGCTCAATCTATCCCTTCCATCCCTATCATTTCTTCAAAATTGTGAGCCTAATAAAGCCTTCTTGCCCCAGCAACCTGCGGATCTGGGCCGTGTTGTTCAGTAGGTTTTGTAAGAGAAGCTAACGGCCATTTGGGGCGCGTTCTATCCGCCCTGCCAATATTTGTTGACCGTGAAGATCATCTAGTCGCAGGTCGAGTATTAGGAGCAAACGGAGTGTTGTGATCAAATGAGCTAATTGTATTGGTGTGTTGATCTATCTAAGTGGAGGAGTGAAGGAGCCGTGCTGATCACGTGACGAATCCCAGCCGTAACCTCGAGGAGGTTGACCAAGCGTTGTTTCAACTTCCTGACGGTCACATAAATACTTAATTTTCATACTCCGCACCGTATTCACAAGACACAGACAAACGACTGGAGTCGTCAAGGTGGTGGAGGCTTTAGCTCCGCTCTTAATGCCTTGTCATGTCATGCCCTTGTTTCCTCAGCTTCTATATCTAATTCTAGCTCTCAGTCGCAATCTTGGCTTACCGCGGTTATGAAACTCAAAGATTCCTTCAACACCCACCCTTGAAATTCCGCAGCATCGCTCTACGGTAAAAACTCAACCACCAGCCTCCATCCCTAGGATGGCAATGCTATTGCTCTCCTCTTCAACCCCACAGAATCTCCCTCGCGGGCCACGCTCGTCAGCACGGCTCTCGAAGAGAACTGTTCCGCTTAGGCCTCTTACCCCCGAACTTCCGGACATGATCTCTCCGTTCGTCTCAGGCATCGAGGTGCTCGCACACTTTGCAGCCAACGAGCCTGCCCACTGCCTCGAGCTCATCGGCCGACTCTAGGGCTATATGCTTGATGCGCCGCACTTCACGGGCAGCACGCTTGCTGATGGACTGGCGCGAATGAGAGCTTGTATTATCGATCAACTGCCGGCTACAACGGGGATGCGAGCTACACAGGTCTGAGCCATGGGTGGAACTCTGCACCTACGCAGGCGCTGATCATGGAGGTGGTTGGCTTGAAGATTGTAGAAATGGGGGGCTGGAGGTAGTGCTTGAGCCCGAAACTGGGAGATTTGAGGAACGCCAGAGGTGCTTTTGAGATGGGCTTGGGACGGTTTGAAGGGGTTTTACAGCAAAGGAATAAGACTTTGACAGTGCAGTTAGTGAAACCGACTGGTACAGAAGGTAAAGTTGATAGAGGACTTGGTGCTCGCTGGATAGAGGTTGATGGAAATGTGTGTACCAAAGAATGTGTCATCCCCGGCGGTAGAAAGATTGTAGTGATCCATCAATAAAGTACAAACTTCAACAAAGGGAATCCATCCCGAGCCTCCCCAAGTTGAGAGTCCCATCGCTCAAAGAGATACAAATCGTGTTGTTTGGTTCGTCAGTGGCTCATGTCCCGGAAAGATCGCGATTTAGTAGTGTGGATCCCTAGATAATGCGTCAACTACCAGGAAACCTTACGTACCTCTTTCAGAAACTTGGAGAGCGCATTCAATGTGGAATAGTAGATCTACAGCAACGAATAAGGTTGGGGCAATTATGGCCTAGAAGAGCACATATATCATGAGTAGAGCTTACAGCCGATAAAGAAAGACCAGATGTATACGGCAGGGTTCGAAAGGCGGGAGGACACATGTAGTCCAGCTGGGAGCCGAAAACACCAGGAACGAGAACAATTGGCTCATCATGAGCCCGGAACTCGGAACATTGATACTTAACACGAGCGATGCCTTGTTGGACTGTGCATATGTTGAGTATATTCAGCGACGTAGAAATGCGGCTTGGATACATTCACAGCTGCGTGTGCTTGTAGGTCAGGATTCTGGTTAGACATTTATGCCGGTGCTTGGGTAGAAGCTTGATGAGAGTGCTCCTGTCCATCTCAACGGCAGGAGAGCTCCAAGCCTTCTCGAACCGAGTTTTTGCGCAGGACTCTCTCCCCTGAAAGGTTCAGAGGCAATGAGAGAGGCTACAAGACACAGCTCGTGCCTCGCGTGTTTGCCCTCTTCTCTGCGCGATATACTACCCAAATCAGGATACAGAACATGCATCTTCTAGCTCATCGGCCTCGAAACGACAGGTGTGTCCACGGCACGATAGGTTTGATCCGCCTTCTCGTTGTCTTGAACGCAGATTGGAGAGCTCGGCGTCGCCGAGCCAGGTCAGACATGTGAATACGCATCTATCACTGAAGCAGGTCTGGCTCACGATTGCTTGGAGCTGACCCACCACGAAGTTTGAGGAGCTGATCCACAGCAGGGTTTGACTTGGCAAAGCCACAGACTTCGATTGGGACACTGTTGACTGGTGCTGACAGTTCGGTCAGTAGACTCGAGCTTAAAAGCGCATCTCAGTTACCATACGCAGTTTACGGTGTTTGAGAATGGCTAGAGGCACGTGCCCAAGAACGAGGGCCCTGAGTCATTTCTTTGCAAGGATAACCTCCAGACACGATGCTACCTAAGTGTCTAACCACCAAAAAGGAGGTGTGTCCTTCGATGAATGTGAATGCAGTGCCAGCCAAGGCACAAAAGCGATCTGCATATCTACGGTCCACGACGTGATATTTGAGAAGCACTGTTAGAGCCAGCCTCCCGCTAAGATTAGAATCATGAGTTACCCAATATTACAGTGATGGGAAAGTCTTCTGACCCCATCGAGGTAGCAAAATGCCTTAAGAGGTAGAAGGGCAATTTCAGAAATGACCAGGTCTAGAAGTTCTTGGCAGGCAACCTGGGGTTGCGCCCTTACAAGCTTGGCTTCCTCAGTGACCCTTGGCAAGGCCTCATTATTGTTTCAATACAGACCCACGTTTGCAAGCACTGTACTAACCTGCTTGGCATCATTGGTGCTTTGTATTCTCGTCTTGGACCGAGGGTCTTCACGCAACATAAGTACAGCGGTGGTAAGCCCGATTTCTTGCCCTTCGTCGGCAGGTCCTCCCGTCTCTTTTGAGCATTTAATAAATCAGTTCTGTCGCTGGCTCGATAAAGTTTGCCCTCATTCTTTTTCTCGTTTGTTGACCAATTTCCTTGACTTTTTATTCTCTCGCTTAAGAACAACGGTGTCATAAGCTTGCTCGTACGTCAACCGGGAACACTATCAAGATGCTTCATCAAACTGTCCTGATTGCCCTCTTTGCTGCGGCATCCGTCTCGGCCGTTCCTCTTAACATCAATCTCGGGGCCTACTCACCCGCACTGGTGGTCGGTGACGGTGAAATATCCTTCGCAGGCACCGATGGAGCTGGTAACCTCATTGAGGAGCTTGAAAGCGGCGCAGTATCAGCCGGGCAACAGAACGGGGCAGCAGCTCCTTCCCAAGGAGGTGCCAACATTGTCTCCCCCTCCGAACAAGCCCAAGCTTCTGTCGCTTCCGTCGCCTCTCTCGCTGCAGCCGCTGCCACATCTTCTACACCAAGCGCAGCCCCAACCAGTGCACCTGCCGAAGCGGCTGTCACTGAAGTTGCCTCCTCAACGGACTCCTCAAGTGCCTCCTCAACGACTTCTTCCTCCGCTACAGACGCAACCTCAACAAACGAAACCCCAGCGCGAGCCATTAGAGCAGGCATCGACCCATCCTCTCCTCCACCAAACCTCGCGAGACGCGAGACGGTACGCCGCAGCCCCACCAAACGCGCCATGTCGTCGCTGCAGCTGACCGAGTCACAAAGGACGACATTTAAGCGCGACATCGCTGGCTTCCGCGAGGCCCTGAATTACGCGATTCAGGCGCAGAAGAATACGCCCAAGATTGAGGTCGGCACGGAAAATGCCGGCGTTGGTATCTTGGTCAACCCTGGTTTGAATGTTCCGCAGGGAAGCGCTGCTGCTGGTACACCGCCGAAGAAGGCAGCCAAGAGGTCAATGGACGACTTTGAAGGGCCAGAGCAAGGAAAAGCGGGAATCACACTTTTGGCTATTGCTGAAATTTGAAATATTGAATGAATTATGCGGGCAGCTGTATTACTACGCTATGGACATCTGGTGTTTCGCGATTGTTGGGCCTGCTTTGGGTAGAGCTGTATGATGATAAAAAGAAGCGAATAGATGTGAAACCTTGGCAGATCTTTGATCAAGGACATCACCTGAAATTCTATGAGATGTGAGATTTATGCTTCCATGCTTTCCAGATAGTGCAAGATCTTGCAACATTGCGAAACGTGCCAAGCGTCTATCACAAACATCAGCCAAGGCCTGACTCTGTGCAGCAAACAGCTGGCATGCCTGGATGCATGCAAGCAGCTGCACGACCAATTTGAGCTCTGAGCACCAATATCTCTTGGAGAGTACCTTAGCTGCAGGTGGGTAGGCCGTTCAGCAGGCTGCGAGTCGGTACCAGCCCCGCGACAGCTCCGATAAGATAAGAAAGGTCTCCCACACTGTCTTTGATTTTCGTAGTTAAGCTTAACAGAAGCTCTAGAATAATCTTCGTTCTCAAGAAATCCTATCGTCCCGGTCCCAAGCTTCTTAATCGCTGCTCGAATCATGGCCAAGCAAAAGGTCTGTCTCGCTGACTATGGCGGTCTCGATACCTCCTGCATCCTCGCCTACCTCCTCGAATAAAATTACGATGTCGTCTGTCTTATCTCAGATGTCGCCTAGGGAGAAGACTTTGTTGCTGCCAAGGGAAAAACGCTCAAGATTCGCGCTTCAGCCTGCTATATTGAAGACATTCGCCGGGAGTTCATCGAGGAGCTATGTTGGCCCGCGAAGCAACGCAATGCGATATATGAGAACGTCTATTTGCTTGGAACAAGTCTGGCGAAACCCGTGATAGCAAGAAAACAGATTGAAATTGCGCAGAAGGAGGGTTGCTTTGCCGTGAGTCATAGGTGTACGGGAGAGGGTAGGTTACAATGTTCAATTAATCGTCTCCGGCTTGCTATACGGGACTCGAAGAGCCCGACGGCAGTCAACGTCAGTACTAAGTTTCGTTGCAGGCAACGACCAAGTTCGCTTCGAGCTCCCCTTTTATGCTCTCCAACCCACTATCAAGGTCCTTGCCTCCTAGCGCGACCCAGTCTTCTGCAAGCGAGTCGCCGGCCGCGCTGCCCTCCTCAACCACGCCACGCAAAAGAACGTTCCCGTCTCGAGCGCCAAATCCAAACGCTGGAGTATGGACGAGAATCTCGCACACTGCCGACGAACGTCACAGCCCCCGAAGACACGTGGAAACCGGCGGTTGATCCAACCAAGGCGCCAGATCAGCCAGAAGATTGTACATTGTGCTTTGAAAAGGGTTTGCCAGTGAGGCTAGAGCATGTGGAGAAGGGATCGAAAAAGAGTGTGACGGATGCAGTGGAGTTTTTCCTGATATCTAATGCTATTGCTCGAAGGCATGGCATGGGCAGGATCCACATTGTGGAGAATCGCTTTACTGGGCTCGAGTCTCGGGGCTGCTACGAGACGCCGGGTCTGACTTGTCTCCGCGCAGCGCACGTCGATCTCGAGGGTCTGACGCTGGGCCGTGAGGTGAAGGCGCTGAGAGACCAGTTTGTCACCTACAACCATGCCAAGATACTCTACAGTGGCCTGTACCTCTCTTCCGAGAGGCAATTCCTTCAGGCAAGCATTGTAGCGAGTCAGGGCAGTGTGAATGGCGCACTCAGGTACAGGTGTTTCAAGGACTCGTTCTTGATCCTTGGATGCTGGTCGGATAAAGAGAAGCTGTACGATATGAGCGAGAGCAGCATGGACGAAATCGGCGACTTCGAGCCGCAGGATACGACCGGCTCCGTCAGTGTAAATGCCATCCGATTGAAGAAAATGGAAGAATGAGGAGGGAGAAGAAGGAGAGCTTGGTGAGCAGACCATGACTGAGGTTCTAGTGTCGCATCAGGGCATGGTACGTTGTTTACACAACATATCCAATGAGCTTCACCATGCCATAGTGCAGGCATGATTGAAAGAAGGCGAAGCAGCCGTGGATATTAACTTGCTCTTGGGACAAATGACGGCACTTATGGTGTACGTTTTCTTTGAGTGCTTCACTCCGGGAGGCAAGCAGGCACCAAAACTTATTGTATACCCTACAATTTAGCGCGTACGATCTTGGGTATTCAACTAGGGCATACGCGCCAGCGAGCAATCCGTCATCTGATAAGTTGTCCATCGAGCCATAGCTCAGACATTCGCAGTAAAAATTGTCCAGTGCGTTCATTGTTGCAACGTCAGGAATTGTAAGCACGAATGCCATGCCGAGGTACTTACCAAGGTATCTACCTACCGTATCGGGCATTTTAGTACGCCGCACGACCTCGCTGCTTGGCGTCTTCACTTCTTCTAGGCAATCGAGTTTCCACGCGAAAGGGGATATTGTAGGTGTACAATGTGTCTCTTCACGGGTCGGTATTAGATCGTCAAAAACTACATACGCGCTCAGCGCTTTTTTCTTGATAGTTTTCTACAACTAAAATCGTTGTTGGACCTGAAACTAATCTTAGTTCATCGACGCAGCGTTCAACCCAACTTCCAGCATCTTGGAAATCCAGCGTAGCAGCCAGGTTGACAGTGAGCATTCAGGTGTGAAATGTCCAGCCAGACGGTAAAAGAGTGGCCAGCATCAGGTATCGTGCTTCCAAAGCAAACTGTATGCAGAGTTTTCTTCATCCATTAAGAGGGACTAGGTAGGCAAATGGTTCGTCCGCGCTGACCTTTACTGCTGAGCAGAGATGCTAGAGAGGAGCATTAGCTTCCCCGTACTTCAAAGCCATCTTATCCTACGAAATGTACTAAAAAGGCGCTGCTAGACCTTTGACCCAAAAGGATAAAATGGTGAGGGGAATCTGCGGCAAAGGATGTAGTTCACTAATCGATGCTTCATTTGGTTAGCTGGAATAAGCAAGGTACCAAAGACATCGGGCTGATGTTCTACCTGCCTCCACTTGGGGCCCAACATCTCAAATCGATCGAATGGTCTGTGTCATACGTTCTTGGCCCGTGCAAATGTGAGTGTAGACCGCTCTGTTGCGAACCGCCTGTGGAGTCGTGAGGCCCAGACAGAGTTTCCTGGTTGATACGATGATTTGAGTTCTCAGAAAGAGTACGTCACGCCAGAAATCTATTCATCTCATGCCTTCCTCTATCTCTCGGATGTCTATCATTGGCACCAGGTCAGGGTTCCAAGATCTCAGGATGAATTATGTGAGGTGGTTACACGTCAAACAACCCTGCCAGGATTGATTACCTTACCTTGGTTAGGTAGTAGATAGATCTGCCGCAACACGGACTAAACTTAGCGGTGGTTGCGAGGTGGATGCTTCATTGTGGTATAATAGCTCTCTCTGCCTACATGCCTTCTGTATCTCTCTCAGATTCCCAATTTCATTCCACATTCATATTGAAGAGCTACTTACTTCTTCTCTTTCAAAATGGGTCTCCCAGACGCCGTCAAGCAATGCGAGACTCGTCACTTCATCAATGGCGAGTTTGTGCCCTCCTCCGATGGAGGAACCTTCGAGATCAAATCTCCATACAATCATGAGTCCATTGCACATGGTATTTTCTCCAAATCCTATCCCCACCTTCCATCAACCCCTCTAATCCCACTCAATTCCAGTCTCCGAAGCCACCACTGCCGACGTAGACAACGCCGTCGCCGCCGCCCGCACCGCCCTGCCCGCCTGGTCTGCCCTCTCCCCCACCGACCGTGGGGCGTACATGCAGCGCCTCGCGCCCCTCATTCAGGCCGCCCACGAGCCCCTCTCGCAGCTCGACGCCAGCTGCATGGGCCGCCCTGTGTCGACATACTTCGACGCGCAGCACACGGCGCAGCACTTTGCTCAGATCGCGGCCGAGGGCTGGCTCGCGCAGGGCCGCTCGTCGCTGCATACACCCGGGATGATGAACCTCGTGCTGAAGCAGCCGATCGGCGTCGTCGCCGCCATCATCCCCTGGAACGTGCCGGTCATCATGTTTGGCAACAAGGTCGCGGCGGCGTTGGCGGCGGGCTGCACAGTCGTGCTGAAGAGTAGCGAGAAGGCGCCGCTGTCGAGCTTGAAGCTTGCGCAGCTGATTAAGGAGGCAGGATTCCCGCCGGGAGTGGTGAATGTCCTGAGTGGACATGGTAGGCCGTCTGGAGAGGCGCTGGCGGGGCATATGGATGTGAGGTGTGTTAGCTTTACAGGAAGCACAGCTACAGGGAAGAGGATTCAGGAAGTAGCGGCAAAGTCCAACTTGAAGCGGGTGCTATTAGAGTTGGGAGGCAAGAGTCCTACCCTTATTTTCGAGGACGCAGACTTGGCGAAGGCAGCGATGGAGACGCAATTCAGCATGATATTCAACTCGGGTCAGGTCTGTATTGCTAACAGTCGGGTGTATGTCCAGGAGAGTGTGGCGAACGAGTTCCGAGCCGCGTTTGTGAAAGCCTTTCAGGAGCAGAAGAGAGGAGATCCATTGGATCCGGCAACAACTCAAGGACCACAGGCCGACGACATTCAGTATGAGAGGGTTAAGGCCTATCTGGAGGCAGCGAAGACTGACAAAGGGAAACTTGAATTGGGCGGCAGTGCGATCAAACTAGAAGGCGGTAACGGTTTCTTCATCGAGCCTACCGTCTATACCAATACGCCGGAGGACGCGAAAACAATGAAGGAGGAGATTTTTGGTCCTGTTGTGCATATTAATACCTTCAAGGCCGAGGAAGAGGTCCTGAAAAAGGCAAATGACACCGAGTATGGGCTATACGCAAGCGTCTACACCGAAGATCTCAGCCGGGCGATCAGAGTTTCGAAAGCATTGGAAGCCGGCCAGGTTGGAGTGAACTGCACGTCTCCCACGATCGGTATGGATATGCCTTTTGGCGGTTACAAAGGCAGTGGCAATACCAGAGAAGCCGTCGCCGGATATAGTATTGAGCAATACCTAGAAACGAAGGCTGTGATGATCAAGTTAAGCGACCGGGCCAAAACAACTGCGAATGGGCATTTTCACTAGACACTGTAAAGGTTTTTAGATCTTTCAATCTCTAGTTGAAAAGTTAAAGAATAAAATACCTCTTAACTGAGAATTCTGGGTTGGAATTTGGAAGAAAAACAACGGCAAAGTATTTAAAACATCAAGCATCCTCAATCAGTGATCTGAAGGCTCTACTATTTCGATGATGCTGGAAGCATGCGGTACCTCATCATGGAATGTGCTCGATTAAATTTTTACGAACCCTTTTGCAGTCATTTTGAAGACCTTTGCTAATCGGGCTTCAGTATGTCAATGAGGACTGTTCCAAGGTCGGCAACACATCTTGACAACGACTGAGCCCACGCGCGTATAGGATCGAAACTCGTAAAAGATGGCTATTCGTGAGCCATTTGGGTATATCGCCATTTTTACTTCTACATAGTTTACCACTGTGCTGAAGACCTGGTGCATCACAAGCTCCTGTGACTGGGTCTCATTGCCCGCAGCACCTTAGGACGATCACCTAATGTCATCGCCAACTTTGCTATCGTGACCTTCCAGCCAGTCGCCGAAACCATCTAAACGGGATTCATCTTCATCATCTCCCGTTTTCTTGCCCGACTTTTTAAACTTATCCTTGCCATCAAAGATGTAAGCTTCGACTTTCTGTTGTGAGAAGTACCGCCCATTCATGACCTATATTGCAACATCGGTTAGTCTCTTCGTTCAGCGGCGGATTAGAGAGAGCGAAGGGAAGAGGGTCCGGCTTACATTAACACACGCCTTGGCTGATTGAGCGTTGCCAAAGCGCACGGTGACAACGCCATCCTCTTCCTTATCATACAGTACTACATTTGTTACCTCTCCAACCTTGCTACATTCGTCACGAACGTCCTCCTTGATTTCGAGAACGGCCGGCGGGTCCTCCTCCAGCTCCTTTAATGTGAACATGTGTTTCAGAACCACCACCTTGTCAAAGCGTGGATTCGTTTCAGGCAGGACCTGAGGATCATCGTCGTCCCAGTCAGCCAGTCTGTTGTTCATTGCCTGAGTTCTAGCCTTGATCTTTTGTTTCTCCTTCGCCGCTTTGGCCTTGCTTTTCCCGCTTTGCCCGTTGCCCTCCAGCGTTTCCTCAAGTTCGGCAGTCTTGACTTTTTTGTAGTTCCAATCGGCCTCCTTAACGCCGATTACCGTTGATTTATCGCCAAGCCGAAACTCTGCTCCATCCATCAAGTCAATGGCCAGCTGAATGCTTTCGCGACGGAAAAACACGATCAAAGCGTCGCCTTTCAGATTGCCTGCGTCATCGGTATACAGACGAATACGTGGTTCGTCGTTATCAATGTTTTGAGCAATGAGACCGCAGCGGGAGAAGATACGCTGAACCTCCTCCACATCTGTATCCAATGGAAGTTTTGTGACGTAGATAGCGGTGTTCTTGCGGTCGGGAGGCGCTTTTTCGATCTTCTGTTTTTTGGCCTGGGTAACCTGCGATTTTTAAAACATGTGGGGTTAGTTTCTTTGACAAAGTGTGCATCAGATATTGACAGAGCCACTCACGGCAACACCACTGTCTGAGGTCTTCCGCTTCTTGTCTTCTACAGTGGTCGTCTCATTGCCCACTCCTGGAGATGCATATGCCTGCCTCTGCTGCTCCAAGAGGCTCTCGTCGACCTATTCGCATCGAAGGGCTGGAGTTAGATTTCGCTCTCGACAATCGCATGCGCGGGATTCGTCCGATATATCCGGCGATCCTAAGCTGATAATGTTGTGCACTGACTGATTGAACCCATCTTCCTTTCCCTGCTTGGGCATCCGTGCCCACAGCTGTCTGCCATTCCCATTCACTCCCGTTGTCCTCTTCGAGTATGTATTTCTCGTCAAGTTTGCTGAAGGAAACGCGCGGATCGGATCCGAATTCATCAATAGTCTGCGGGAAAGGCATACGTGTGGCAGTGGTGCCATCGGTTGTAGGCGGACCACCTTTCCCCGAGGCTGACGAGGTTGCCATGTCGTTACAACGGTACTTCTCTGCAGCACAAGTATGATGAGCTTCAATCGCAAGGTAGCAACGGGAAAGGGATGCTAAAAGCGATGGATAAAGGTATGGCAAACCGCGCTGCTGTCGCTGTTGCGGATGTAAGTGCGTACCTGTGCAGGTGTAAGCGCAGACGGTCTTCAGGAAGCTGGAGTGGGAAGACAAGGCAAAGGTTGAGAAGTAAATAATCGGCTTTTCTATATTCTCAGCGACTCCGAAGAGACGTCAAGTATTAGTGGGAATACAGTCTCACATTTGGGTGAAGTAATGGTAGGGGAAGCTTCAGATCGCGTTGTTTTGGGGTTGCTTGCTTGAATGACGTCGAGCTACTACACACGTTCACTAGCGCTGCCTCTCCAATCACTAAGGTACCCAAGCACAAGCACTGTCAACTCAAACTTGCACTTTCTTCCCGCAAGTATAGGTAGGCGTTGATCACTTGATATTTAACAAAACAAGCGAACGCCAGAGGCATTAAAATTTCATTACACTCTCCAGAGCGCTACGTTCAACGCCATCTTCTCATTTAATAGTACAGGAGCCTTACCATTCTTATACAGCCTTCCATTTGCTAGTTCCGCTCCCCATCCAAGCGCCTATGCCTAGATCCGGCTACCAAGAAAAACAACCAAAAGTAGGTCTCTGCACTCTTGCAGTTATCTCCGTACTCAGTAACCACTCGGATTTCCATTCAACCCACCCGGAGTAAATGCACTGCCTACAGGCTCATATCCAGCATCCTGCGGGCGACCAGGCCCAGCAAAGTGTCCCGGTGGATTCTGGTTGAATGGACTTCGAGGTTGATTTGAGTGATGGCTAAACCCATGCTCCGCGGCCTTCTGAGAAAAGCGTTCCTTAAATTGAGTAGCATCATTGGTGACGCTGTTGCTGCGCTCAAAGAGGTCTGGGGGTTGCACCTCGCGAATGAGTTCGACGTAGTCATACTATGAGAAGTCATTAGCAATGTATTCTTCGGGATTTGATGGGGTCATGAACGCACCGCAAACTCGCCGATTTCGCAATCGTCAATGCCCTGAAGCTCGTCGGCTTCGCTGACCCGTAACTTCATCGGTGCCCAGATTTTGCCGATCATGTCGATACAGAAGAGGATAATGATGGAGCCACCGAAGGAGTAAGCGAAGCCGGTCACAGAATCAAGAAGTTGGATCGCGAGTTGAACCCAATGATGATCGAGCCATCCACCTGGGATATGTGACACGCCATCAAGATGAGCAATGTAGTCCCTGTCGGAGGTTCTTAGTATTCGGTTCCATTTCTCCTCCAAAGACCTCGATATCGGGACTTACGCGGCGAACAAACCAGTGCACAGATTACCGATTAAACCTCCGATAGCATGCACTGCAAATATATCTAAAGCATCATCGCAGCCAAGAAGATACTTCAGCTTCGTCGCGTAGTTGCAGCCGAGTCCGGCCAGGATGCCGTAGACCACAGCGCTCCAGGCAGGTACATAACCGCTTCCAGGTGTGATGGCAACTAGGCCTGCGATAACTCCTGAACAGAAACCAACAGTGCTCCATTTATGCTCGAGACGATAATCGACCAGACACCACACGATGCCGCCGACCGATGCAGCCAAGTTCGTTACCACGGCTGCCATGATGGCTCTCAGATTTGCACCGAGCGCGCTTCCTGCATTGAATCCGAACCAACCAACCCAGAGGAAGACCGTTCCAATCACGATATGGGTAACATTGTGCGGCCGATAGTTTAGTTGCTGGGTCCCATGTCCGGTTCTCTTTCCCAGCATAAATGAATAAGCCAGAGCTGCGGATCCAGAGGATATATGTACTGGCGTGCCTCCCGCAAAGTCTAGTCCATGGAGTTGATTGACCCATCCGCTTGGATTCCAGGTCCAACATGCAATTGCATCGTATATGATGGTACTCCAAACAAACATGAAGACTATGCATGGTAGCATCCGTCCTCTTTCGGCGGCCGCTCCTACTGCCAGTGCCACTGTGATCGCCGCGAACATGCCCTGGTATACGGCGAAAAGAAGGTCTGGGATCTTGGAGCTGCCGACGGAAGGTTGACCCAAGACGTTCATGAATCCAAAGTTATCCAGCGCACCGATATAGTTTCCAGCTTGATGACTGAATGCGAGAGAGTAGCCCCAAAAGAACCATTGAAAGCTGGTGACCGCGGTGGCCATTATGGATAGCCATATTAGGGACAGTGCCGACTTGCGACGTGCAAGGCCCGAATAGAAGAATCTGTATTCCACCGGTCAATTTCCGCGGGAGCTGCCGACTGTGGAGGCAAAGGAAATGCTCACCCAACACCCGGAATCATCAACAAGACAAGTGCGGTTGAAGTTATCATCCATGCTATGTCCCCAGACTAGCGGATACAGTTAGTTTTGGATTCAAGTTGTCCATGCGCGACCTCTTGTTACCTCGTAAAAGACGTTAAGATCATTATTCTCTGAATTGCCTCCAGTAGGAATGGTGCCGTTATAGGGATCCAATGGCACATAAGGTGGGCCATCTGAGACAGAGCCCATTTCTGTCTTATTCTGATGCAACAAAATGAAAAGGCTCAGCAGAGACCTTGCGGCTGTGAGAGAGAAGCCCAAGGCAGGGAGTTATGAATCGATGAGCTAGCAAGGCTTCGCGAGGCCAGATCACAAAGAAAAGCACAGCAAAGAATGTGATGGTCGACTAGCCAGGGCGAATTTGAGTGTTTGCAGTACCGAGCAAACGGATATGAGATTTATATTGGTTCCACCTTTCGCGTCTGACATGCAGAGTACCAACTTGGAACAGGACCCACAGTTGCGATGTTTGCAGAGAAGACGGCGCCGGTAATGACTAGATCTACATACGAGAAATGTTAGTGAAAGGGCAGCAAGATAGATGTGAAGTAGCGATTTTAGATTTCAGCGAAAACCTGATGATATTCGCAGGGGTTTATCAGGTGCAGTAATACCGTTGGCATAAAGTAGAGCGTACGAATAAGAGACATGACTTTGCCAGGTAAGAAATTGAAAGGAAAATGCGCCATCTATTGACAAAGTTCCACGAGCGATAACCAGCAAGATCTTCCATTCCAGTCGCGTAACCCTAGGAAGCACAACGACTCGAACACTTTCCGTAGTCTGCCCTGTGGTGGGTGATGCCAAGACACCACTGCGGCCTTGCGACACTAATCCGTACCCTCCTGCGCGCATGCCCTTGGCGCGGGCGTCCGATAGTCCTGTTGCAATCCTGATTGAAGTCCCCTGTAAAAACCAAGTGGGCGGGACTGTTCAAATGTCCGGGGGATTGCTGGACTGCGCGCGGGCGGATTGGGGCGTCACGGCAACACAAGGTATGCACCGTGTTATCATGGCCTTCCAGACTCTGTCCAGAGCCGATGTGGGGGCTGTCAGGTCCCAGGAAAGGCGGTAGTGCCCGTTAGCTACGCGATTCGGATGCGCTCCCGCGGAAGGGATCATATGTCGACAAGGATAGGGCAAAAGAGAGGGACAGGATTTTAGATATGGCCTGTCAGATAACGGCCGCGTTGATCAAGATGATTATGTCAAGAGTTTTGAGTCAGGGGTACGCCAATCGTCTGACGATGAATACACCCTTGTATCTCTAGACAGGATGTGAAACGGACAGGAGGATCATTATGTATTTCAGTTCGTTTTATGGAGCCGCTAATTCAATTATATCTCCAAAGATACGGACGCGGTCGCTGTTCTATGCAGAGAGCCCTGCAGCCCTCTCCACTGCTTCCCACTGCTCTCCACGTCGCCACCGCCCGCATCCGGACCTCGCCTCGAGCTTCACGGGCAAATCGGACGATGCTCAGGCGCAGGTACCAGAGAGCAGCGGGTGCATTGCGGAATGTGGCTGAAAGCTTTGATCGTCCGCTACATCATGCTCTTCGTCCTTATCCGCAACCTTGCTCTGAGGCTTAAATCTGGATTCTTGTAGCCATCCTGCTCCATACTCTGCCGATATTACGAGCGGGTGCACATTTTTCATCATCAGTCGACTTCCAAAGCTATGGACTTGCTTGTGCGCAAAGAATGATGAAGTATTCATGTCCTATCTGATCCAAGCGTGTTTTGGTCAAGCTTCAACGTTTTTGATCATCCAGGCCGTGACTTGCACTGCCTGGAATATCAACCAGATGTCAGGGTCTGCTGTAAAAGGAACTGTCTCCATGTTCCTGCTGGTCTGTTTCTCCGGATGGCACGACTGTAGCATCAATCTTCGGTGGCTTTTTGACTCGCCAAGTGTTAGACCCCGATCGACCAGTAGCGCACACAGCTGAAGTGCAAGGTTCTCTGCTGGGACCAACCATGGCTTCCAATCAGATAGGGAGGATGTCGCGATAGCGAGTCGACAGCGTTAGCGCTTATTAACGCTCGTTCAGACTGCGATGTTGTTGCGAGCGTCTGTTATACAGCATCTCCTTCATGTTGCTGAGAAACGCGATAAACCAATCGGAGCTATGAAAGCAAGTCTCGAAGATTCCTAGTTGCCGCGCCACCGCTGGCCTTTGATGTCTTACAATGTCTCACAGATTGCACAACAGAAATCTGAATGCAACTCGAATGCAACTCGAGAAAAATCTTACTTCGTGCATGAAGCATGGACTTAATATCGTGGCATAAGACGGACAGGTCTTTATTGCACGCAATCGGAGCAGACTCGTCGCTTCGCCTCATGAGCAATGATCTCGTAAGGACGAAAGCCCTGAGAAAGATCCATGCCGCTGCAAATCAAATCAGCAGCGCGTTCTTGCCAGAATTTGGTAAGGAGAGCTTTGGCAGTCAATCGATGCTTCAATTCTCGCTCGTCTTCCCTCATCTGAGCGATTGCGCTCTCCCTAAAAAAAAGAAAACTGCCCCCTGGAAAGACATTTCTCTTCTGATGGACCGATCATCTTAATTACCTGTTTGGATTGACCAAAAGTAATTCCACGTACTGAAAATCCCACGAAATCATTGTACTCCATAAGGCACTAAGCATTGCGATTGCTTTTATGTAGCATGTATCTTTTAATACTGGTAATGCACGCCAAATCAAGTCAACAGACCTACTGGAATCTTACTCTTTCTTGGCTCACGACTAAAGTCAAATTTGCAAAGCAAATCGGAAATAAGTTTCGCTTCTTGTCAGGACTTGATGGGGACTTTGTATCTGGTTTGCACCTCATGTCTGAGAAGTCTGCGGCTCTCGTCATGAAAGTGTCTGCTGATCCTCACAAAGCCTCCATCACAAGTGGATAGCGTGTGGCAGGCTTTGATCATAATCCAAAATCACACGGGTTGTATTACCTTAACTACACCAGCATCGGACCTTAACCTGCCAACGAGAATTCGGAACGGTCCTCTATTTCAATCAGCTTCATCAATCTGCTCGAATTCTGGGCAATCGCTGATATGCGTCTGGCCTGGCTATCCAAGCAACAGCCCTTCTGTTTCTTCAGTCTTCCAAGAGAACTTCGCGACGAAATCTATGGCCATCTCTTGGAAGGTCTTTCCTTCGCGGAAGATCTTACGAGACTCAGGACATGTCGTCAAATGTGGTTGGAGGTCCTGGAATATTGCGTGCGACCTGGATTTGACGAAGTGCCCCGAATGAGGTTTTCGATAACCACATTCTATGGCTTTGAGCAAAAGCAGTACAAGGAAATCATTTTGTGCCTTGAATCTCTCAGTCAAATCCTTCATTCTCGCTAAGGCCCCTACCGCGCTCCGAGCAGACCTCCGCTGTTCTGTTTTTATATAACATTTCACCAGCACTTTTTCGGCGCAAACTTCTCTCGAAAAAGGAAACAAAACCGAGCGCAATTCATAAGACTTCTGTATCCTATAATATGCGACCTGTTGTCTTGCGGTTTCGCGGTTGGGGTGGGGGTGGCAAAAAAATCGAATAGATCGTATAGCAGAGATCCATTTAAAGACGACTTGGATCATTCAATTCCTCTGAAGGTCCATGGCTGCCTGGCAATTACGGTACGTTACAAAACGCTCCCTATCAAACATTCTTGGATTGACGAAGAATGCAGAATCACCATTTCAATTTGGGCATATTGGCTGATCATGATGAGTTCAAAAACTGGCACTTCCTACACAGTGGTGTTCTCTTTTTTCTTGAGCCACAGTAAAAAAACAAGACTATAAATGTAAAATCACATCACGGAGCCCCCCAACAGAATTTTAGCTATATTTTAGCCTGGTTTTTCAATTTTAAAAAAAGGGCGAAGAACTGAACTTAGTTTTAGAATGAGGGTGTCCTTGATATAATAAGCTCAAGGAGGCCGACATTTCTCTTGTCACCCTTTACAATCCTCTTGTTCCGGTACTGATGGTGCCTGCCGATTTTTCAAAATTCCTCAAGCGAGCCTCCCGTGTAGAAGGTATCTTGTACACTTTTAAGAGATTTTTGTCCGTGATATCGATTGACCAGCACCAGATACAACGACATGGAGCTTGGCTTGCTTCTTGCTTCCGAACGATCTCCTCTATAGTAGTCCCTCTTTGAGTCCTGTGGCTTACTTTGAGTCGTCTGCATCGATGGACACGGCCGTCATCGCTCAGAAAATGGCAAGATACATTTACTGGTTGAAAAAATCGCTCGGAGCTATGGTCAACTGCTTATGATAAATATTGGACCGGTCTCAGACGTATCATCATGGGGGAGTCATTACTCCCTTCCAATAGGAACATATCCATCGCCAGAACGCTGTGGAGACCGAACATGGGACTTGACTCGCGAATTTACAGGCAGAAAGCAGTCCGCAGAGGGCTTGTGTATTTTCTCCCAACTCTATTTCCCTGCGCTGCTGTGATCGTTCAAGGCCTTGTTGTTTACGAGAGGGGGCTCCTACTTGTAGGCTTGACCCGCTGCATTGCATCTGCTTCGTTGCTCATCGCAAAAAGTGCTAGAATGTGTCGGCGCTAAATTCATCTGTGTCAATGGATCCTTATCTACCGTATGTAGAGCCTTTGACGAGCGCTTACTGTTCGAACTCAACGTCGATACTAATGCCATCGGATCTTATGATAACGAAGCTACCCACAAGGCGTCAGGAGGTGGCATAAACGACTGAGAAGTGGTATTCATAGAGCATTGGCAGTGGTATCAGGTGTGAATGTAGCTCAACATCGTTGGCGCTGGCGAAGCTGAGTTGTGTCGCAAAATTCCCAGTATTTCTGCTTCAATGTACTTGTGTTTGGCTTTGACGTCAGGCCGATTCTCCGGATACTGAAGTCTGCCTTCGCTTTTCAGACTCAGAAGTCAGAACGGCACTTGGGAGAGCCAAAAGGTTAGGTGTGAAAGGTTTTGGCAGTGTGGCATAGATGTTAAGAGAGAACGCGTTGCTGTCTCGAGTTCACTGGACTCTCTGAGTATCTGAACTAACAAGCTGTTATGTTTTTGAAGGTCTGAACCGTATTTGTCTTGTGTTACAAAAGTATTCAGGTTTTCAATCTTCTTTCCAACCTAGCAGGGACCCCATTTTCCTGTTGCTGTCTCTCCTGCTCGGATCGATCGTCTCGTAGCAATTTGTTTAGGGCAATTACGACCGGATCGTCCCCACGCTTCGTTCTCTTCATGTACTCTTTGAAATTGTTCGACATATTTACGACACGATCCAGATGGTCCATCTTCAAGATTGCTTTAGCATGATGCTCTCTTTGTTTTCCGCTGGCGGCTTTCTCTCCATTCTTCTCTTTCGCCTCGTAGAAGGCAAGTGACACCGCTGTTTGGAAAGCGTTCCTGATTTCCCTACCGTTCCAGTCAAGCTTAGCGAGTTTCTCTTCGACATATGCGTTTATGTGGTAGTGGATCTCGATTTCTCCCTTTCGTTTTTCTTCCAATCTTTCAAAGTTGTTCTTCCAGACTTTTAGCCGTCTCTGATCATCAAATCTCGTAAAATGCAAGGGAAAGTGAATTCTAGATAGAATGGCCTCATCGAACTCTCCTACTCGGTTGGTAGTAAGGAAGAGGATCCCCCGATAGTACTCGATTTCTCTGAGGAAGACAGAGATGATGCTATTGCGTTCAATGCCAACACCGTCTCGCGAAGTTAGGTAAACATCAGCTTCGTCAAGAAGCACCACGGCATTCCAATCTTGTCCTAAATTGAGGAATTTACGCAGGTTTCTCTCGACCGTTTCAGCGTCTGATCCAATGTCGCCTCCAGTGAGTGCTAACAAAGGACGTCCCGTGAACTCAGCGACGCATTCGGCGGTTAACGTTTTGCCGACTCCTGGTGGTCCATGAAGCAAGAAAACCTGGCCCTCGCCCTTACCCTGGATGAAATCGGCAGCATAGTAGTTGACCGTATCCTTGGTAGTGAAATTTTGGCAAATCGCTTTAATGAGGTCTTTGGTTTTCGGCTCCTCAAGTTCTAGCTGATTGATAGCATCAACATCAATATCTGGCTCAGCGATGTTTTCCACCTTAAGCACGTGCCACTTTCTCTCCGCTAAGATGTAACCGTGCAAATATCCAGAGCACAGAAAGTATTGTTGTTCTTCTAGCTCGGTCGCAGTCACGCACCGAATGTCATCCCAGCCAGTGTATGGTGGGTCCTTTGGAGGTGTTTCACCTCTCTCAGCTACACAGCCGTCGCACATGCAGCCAGGGTACATGTTCACCGTTTCCTGAGAGAGGTGTCCAAGACGTGGACGATATCGACGATCTAAGTAATCATCCGAGTCTTGCGAGAGCGCACGTTTCACATCGCACATACATCGTGTAGCGGTATACTGATGACGGTTAGCCAAAAGACAAATGGAGTATATGTAGCCGATAACCAACGTTTGTTCGTGGTGCATCTACATTCATCCCCGTGTACTGCATATAGCTTGGTTGCTTCGAAAGATTGAAAAACTTCTTCCCTCGCTCTATGAATTTCTTTCGAAGCATCTTCCCCTCCTCGGTTTCGTCAATAATCGACGTTGGGAAGCATGCAAGAGACCGTATTTTTTGCTCGTCCTTGAAATATGGGATCTCAAATTTCGCGGTACTTCGACCAAATTTATCACCATCGCAGTCGAAATTCCAGGCACCGATGGAGAAACACTTAGAACTCGTCTTGTACCGTGCCGGAGCCTCCTTGTCGTCCAACACATCATCGGTTACGAAATCCGAGACTACAAACGGCTGCAGAGCTTGTCCATCCCAATCAATACAAGCATAAATTTCTATTCCAGGCTTGAATAATATGTCAAGCTGATCATATGTGATCACGGGCTCTGGCTGCTTTAACTGCGCCTCCAACTGCTCCACCCTGTGAGAATATTCCAGGTCAACAAAGTTCGTCACCTGGTCAATATGCTTATTGCATTCTTCAATGTATTCGGGGCTGTGGCTTTGCGGGTGTCGGTCCTTGTATTCAATTAAAGCAGAACGGTAATGAACTAGCAGAAAAGAGTCCCGGTCCATATTCATCAAACAGTCACTTCCCAGACTCCAGGTGGGATAATAGCCAACAATTGCCCGAAACACATTTAGAATGTAACGGGAGCGTACGTGGATTGTGATTGAGGCACTTTCCGATCCGATATTAAGTGCTTCGAGTTCTTCCTGAGATTTACCTTGGGTCATTCCCGTTGAAAGGGTCACAACTCTCTCGATAACAGGGATGTTCCATCGCGACCGTTCCTTAGGTTTGCTCTTTGGTGTACGAGGTTTTGTTGTAGAGAACTCGCCAATTACACCGTCATCACGGTCAAGGTACTTATCAGTGTACAAGCAATGGATCGCATACTCAGCTTGTGGGCCATCATCATCAGACGCACCTGTCTGCACTGGCACCTCTTTCTCTGCGTTATCAGAGCTTTTACCAGACGTTTCACTGAATTTGCGAACATATCGCCGGCCATATGATGATTTGAACTCATGGTCTTGGTGATCATGCAACATACTTTGCATACAAGTGGAACAGAAGTAGAACTTTTCGCACTCAAGACAGCTATAAGAGGCACCAAAAATATTCTGTTTTTGATCAACTTTCCTATTTTTGATGATATGGGATAGATGCACACCTTCCAGCATCCATTGCAAATTTCACGCCTGGATTGCTTTCCATCAAAGCTAAGGTGCGGGATCATCTCCGTGATTTGGTCCTCTTCCGGAGTAGGGTCCTTCAGATTGCCGTCAGTCTACTATTTCTGTGACATATGAATGACTTGATTTCATCCCATCTCTGCAATTCTCGAGTAGTAGAGTGTGTCTGCTGAGTCGCCTAGAGAACAGCAATGCATAAAGGAAAATGGACTAACATCAACATCTCCAATCTCGTGCTGAGCTGTTCTGGTGTCTCTGGCTCCTTTGTCTGTCTCGAGTCCTCCATCTGCATTGCTAGCCATCCCGTCTATGTCATTGACATCTAGCTCCGCACGATCACTGTTCGCATGCGTATTCATCTGACCTGCGCGACAGAGAACTCTGTGCTCGCGTGAAAATAGGTTTTTGCAAATGAAATTCGTGAGAGTTGGACTCCTTAACGAGCGGAAAGTCGAATCCCTTGGAAGCGCAAGCCAGTGCTCAGCATCAGGTGAGATAACTACTTTGCTTTGTTTTGTAGGTTGCGCAAAGAACAGAAACGTGGGATTAGACTCATTTCACCTAGGATCAGAAGTCACTTCTGTACTCGGCAAGAACAGCCAGCAAAGCGGCTATATTCAGCCTCGTTATTAACACAACGGTTGACCCGGCGGCCCCCCCCGAAATTGGGATGAGCTCATCTTCATCATCTGCACGGACTAGTCAAAGAAAGAAGGATCCGTTCCGCCCCCACGTTTTTGATCGACGAGCAACGTGGCTGATGCCAAAGCGAATGAACAAGTTGATGGTTGTCCATGCATTGTCGTCCTTCAAGCCTATGGAATCGGGATATTTGGCTTCACTGTGACGAGCCTCTGCAGCTTTAACCTTCTATCATACTTCAGCGACTGAAGTATTCGCTGAACAAAGGTCGTGTCTTGCAAGCTGAGTAGTAGCCGAGATCATGAAGCTTCGGGAGTGATCTACAACTTGACCTTCAACAGCATGCGGGGCAGTACAAACCGGCAAGCAGATAGCAGCGGCCGAGTCAGGCAACACTGTTGCCTGCTGCGACATGAACGATATGCTTCACCGATTTATTGTTCGGGGTTTGGCGACCTTTGAGACAAGGACATACCCTATTTGTTCAAGCACAAAAAGGCGCTGCAGTATGATTCATCATCAGATTTCCTTTTGCCAGGGAATTGCTGTGCCGAGGGTAGCATCGCGTTCTGACGAGCAAGGCGGAACACGCGTCAAAGGCTGGTTGAGCTGAAAACTACCGTGCGCCGGCACGTCTAGATTCTTGGCCCCTGCACGTCTTAGGATGACAGCGGGCAATCAGACCGATCGTCCAAAGATTTCCGCTCAATTCATTAGCACTTGATAGCTAGGAATCGCAGAATACGTGCAAAGTGAAGGTTGAGTATGGCTTCAGCGCAACTCGCTTAAATTTTCTGCGCTCAACGGCGATTTCCATCCGACGACATCAAAATTTGCTAAAAAGATGTCCTCCCCCCCCCCTCCAAAAAAAAGACCAGATTAAGCACCAAGCTATGACGCTGGCGGCTGACTGCATGCATCAGCTGTGCAGCCCATATCGTCAGTGCTTGACTTTAGTTCATGGGACACGACAAGGCCTCCGCTACCTTGCTAGCCTGTTGCAGATCTCGCAGACATCTTTTCTGTCGATTCCTGGTATCACCTGTCAAAAGCTACCGTTTGTTTGATAATAGGAATCACGGCCTTGCCCGCGGGATTACAAGCGGAAAAGACGGGAACGCGGGACAGCTTGACATCGTCTTTTCTCTCAAGGTCCCGTGGTGTTGAACCTTGAACTACGACGATGAGTCAAGCACAGGAACACAGTGTAAAGTTCGAAGAGAGAGTACTAGTTCGTCGATGTTCTACCTTTGAGCTGCACGGTAATACTGAGCCGGAACGTGCGATCCAAGCGCCAAAGCCAACATTTTGGGGATCCTACGATGATGTCGAACGGCGGCAGAAGTTGAAGGAAGTATTTCTTTCGAGTGATACTGACGAAAGCACTGAGGAGTAAGGCCTGTTCTCTTCTGGTCAATGGTTTAAACTAAGAGGCAGAACGTTCTGGGATGCGGAACGGGAGCGAGAACAGATGGTGTCTGCCTTTGCCGAATTTCAAGAGACTCTACCAGAGTACAAAGCAAAGACATTCAGGAACTTGTGGGGAAAGAGGATCTCTACGAGGGAAAAGATCGACCAGCAACTCAAGTCGTTAAATATCGTTGAAATGAAAGACGTCGAACAGGCTGTGCGGAACTGCCAAGAAGACTGGTCGAAAAAGGATCGTCTTTTAGGTGGCAAGGTAAGAACTCGCTAAAATTGCGGGCCGCTAAACTTTTATGCTAAGAAGTGAACAATTGAAGCTCCAGAATGGATTTCATCGAGTCTGCAAATCGCTCAATTCGTACTCTGGAATCTTTGCTCTTTTTCCCTCTGACAATGAATACGTAAGTGTCTTGTGCGCAAGCCTCAAACTGATTGTTGAGTCATCTGCTCGCCACATGGAGACTGCGGAGCTATTTCTCGAGTCTCTCGCAAAAGCGCTGAACAGCGTAGATGTCGTGATGATATATGGTGGCCTTATGGACATAACATCTATGAAGCGCCAGATATCTAAGCTTTATGGCAAAATATTTGAGTTCCTCCGATTTGCAATGCAGTGGTGGGCATCAAACTCCCTCTCCAAGACATGGGATGCACTGGGTACCGGTTTTATCGAGGAGCTGCAAAAGAAAACGGGGGTCATCGAGGGCTTGTGCCAACAAATCGCTCGCGAAGCAAATGCTCGTGGGCTCGCAGAAAGCAGATACGCGAGAGTCATTGGTGAAGAGAATAACAGCATGCTTCGTCAACTGATGAGACGTGACTCATATGTACACAAGCTTAGTGATAGTCAGTTCCGCCTTACTCGCGAGGTTGAAGCCTTGCGCCTGGAGAACAAGACGCTCCAAGAACGACAACGAAACTATGAAGAAGCTGTCCATCAACAGGTGTTGGACGTCAATGATCCAGCCCTCAATGCCCTTAGAACGCGGATATTAGAAGATAAAGTCAGAATATATATATTCAATCAAGATACCATTGACCAGAGTGCGCGAAGAGTCAAGGAGCTCACGCCTGGAGCGGAAGTCGAGGCAAGTATTCGTACTGGTGACTTAAGCACAGTGGACGAGCAATCGAATGAAATCGGCTCAAACGTTCTCCTGCAGGAGACCGCTCTGGATATATTGGATGCTTTGGATCACTGTATCATCGGACCGAGAAATATTCAGGCACCATATAAGTACGATAAATTCAGCGCCAAAATCCTTTCAGAGCTTCATACCTGGTCGTTGGAAAACTCTTCGCAAGTTCTCTGGATCATTGGCAAACCAGACTATCTCTTACCCTCTAATATGTCTGCTGCAGCATGCGCTACGATCACGACGGCCGAGCAACTGGGTGTTCCGATGATTTCCCATTTCTGCAAGCTTCCGAGTAGCGGAGATCGCCGCGAGGAAGCGGGATTGGTCGGATTGCTCTATAATTTGATCATGCAACTCTTGGAGCACTTACCTCCAATGATTGACACGCACGAGGTTCCACTGAGCCAGGAAAGACTCGCAAAATTAGATGGGACAATGAACACGTGGTACGAAGCGCTGGATCTGCTTGAAGACCTTCTCAAACACAACCCTTGGCCTTTGCTTCTCTGTGTGATCGATGGCTTGACGCGACTTGACTTTGGTGCTGGCACTCCGAGATGCGAGGAGGTAATCTATTCACTGATTAAGCACTTCAAGACGGCTGAGAGGACCTTCAAAGTGCTGCTGACGAGTTCCGGAAACACTGGAGCAGATACCGGGCTTGGCCGGCAAATACCCATGGGAAATCGCGTGTATGCGAGGGATGGCGACGAACATGTTCTTGATTTGACCAGGCCGCTTTTACTGGGTCAACAGACTTTAGATGAGCAGCCAGACGAAGTCGCTCAACCGCATTGAAGCCGTATTTACCTCTGCAGCGCATCAAGCACCAAATTCCGAACAGCGCATTTCAACATCGGCAGTAGACATGTCCCAAATCATAGCCACGCAGAATACTACACAAGTAGCCTTGACGTGGCTGTTGATTCTCTCACATACAGGCATGCATTGATATAGTTGCTGGTTTACATGCTTTGTATTTTGCTTCTGCTCTTGTTCGCAGTCTCGTCAAACTCCGTCACCCGCCCTGTGATGAAGGTCCAGGAACCCACAGGCTCCGGCCCGCGTTGGCCACAGGAGTCTTGAGAGAACAAGAGCAAGACTCCGTTTGGAATAAGGACATGGATGATACAATCACAACGGATGTTGTTGGCCCTTCGGCATAGCGAATCCACTAATGGGTAAAGGCACTTCGTTTGGCCTCGTTCTAGGTTTAAGATCTACCAGTGAACTATGCCGATGTTGATCCCGCAGATGCGAGGCGATGCATCTGTAATGCGTGAGTAGCCATCTTATCCTCATTGGCAACCTTGACATTTTGTCTCTTTTGTATTTTGAATAGTTATCGTTTATACTAATGCTTTCTGTGAAGCGCGTGGTATATTCGCTCCTCTCCGTGCACCGGCCTCGGGCTCGTCCCTGAATCCTCATCTGCTCGAATACCCGATGCAGTCGAAGATCATGGCTTGGCTGGAAGAAGGCATGAGTTTTAATGGACATCAGGTGGTTCGTCGGCAGAGATTCAAGACTGCGCTTTTGCAAGGCCACTTGCCTCGACTGCGATTCTCTACGGTCCAAACGTTGCAAGCCATTGGAAACTCGGCCAGGTAAATGGGCCGGAATTCCCCATCTAAAAATAGGAGTTCTTTTGGAAAAGGATTGCAGAATGCATGCTCGGTACGTGGAAAGGGGCAAATAGTGTGTATCTTGGGTAGATGCTTGTCATACGGGCACTGCAGGATTGCACGACCAGGTCCAAGATCCTCGAAAGGTTCCTTGGGCGACAGAAAGACTGCTGTTGTTCTTTAGCGTCCGCTCAATATTCTGATTGGTGGAGTTGGAACCAATAATGTCAGCGCCATGTGCGAGATGAGAGCACTTAATGAACCTCTGTGGCAATTTGCGATGACCCGCCACTGCAACAATCCGATTGTATCTAGTATCTCAACATCAGATTTATAGCACGCACATAATATGGTTCGCACGTAGGTTCAGAGATCGTAAATGAAAATATGAAAGCCCATCTCCAAATCTACGTGGCATCCAGGGACCCGGAAATTTAATCAATTAGGTTAAATTATCCAATCTTTATGAATCAATGGGGCTTGACTTGGGCAACCAATACTTCTTCAAGGCTACTTTCTGGAACTCATAGTTTTCAGAATCCAAGCGCTGTTTCAATCTTCATAAATTTCTAATCCCGCTGACATGGCAGTTGCCGACGGTCAAATTTACGATTACATTATCTGCGGGGGCGGAACGGCGGGCTGCGTCGTCGCCCGACGCCTAGCAGAAGGGGGCAACGCCTCAATTCTGCTCGTTGAAGCTGGTGGTCCTAAAGGTTCGGTACCGCCAGCTGCTATTCCTGCGACTCTCTCTTAAGTTCTTGGCATTGCGAATGATTGGGATATCAAGAGCGAGCCGGTCAGCGCTCTCGACAGCCGCGAGCTGCACTTAGCTCGCGGCAAATTCGTAGGCGGATCAAGCTCAACAAACGGCACGCTCTGCATCCTTGGGTTCAAGCAAGACTACGATGATTGGCAAGTGCCTGGCTGGAGCGGCGACGAGATGTTCCAGTATATGTCGCACGCCGAACAATTCTTATTACTGGCGAGATTGCCACGGGTTGCGGTCATACAGTACGGACCATTTATCAAGGCATACGGACAACCTCTGCCGACTACCTGAAAGACGATCAGCCAAATCTCACGATCTTGAACGAGACCCATGTTGACAAAGTGTTACTCACGAAGGACGGGGACCACTTGAAAGCTGAAGGTATCCAGGTTAAGACACATGATAGTACCACACCGTCCCGGGCCCGCCAAGAAGTAATACTCACTGCCGGCTCATACTGCTCACCGGTTATCCTGCTACGGTCTGGTATCGACCGCAGCAATGAGCTAAGTCAGCACGGAATCCCGCAGCAGCTTGACTTGCTGGTGGGCGAAAATTTGATAGATCATCTAGTTATTCTGAACTTCTACGAAGTCAGCAAACCGGGCATCGCCAATGACTACCTCATGTCTCAATTTCCCTTTGGCACCTTTGCCTAGCTCGCCTAGATGAGCGTCTTCAGGATGCACCACTTTGGCAGCAAGCCTCGAAAGAAGCTGCCCCCGGTCGCGATGCGCTTGGCCTTACTCAGGGGCAGCCGCACGTAGAGTTCTGGAATGCCAAGTGTTCCTCCCCCAAATACATGTTTCGCGACTTTCCTCCAGACAATAAACATGTCTTCGCCATGACAACCGAAGTTTTCGGGCCCCGGTCCCGCGTGCGTCTCGTTACGCTCGACCGATCCTCTCGCCAATCCTGTTGTGGATCACAATTATCTCGCCGACCCAGTCGACATGCTAGTTTTCGGCGAAGCCTGCAAGCTGGCCAACGAAATCACGATGGAAGGCGCTGGGACCAAAGACATTCTCGTAGGCTCGTGGCCCGCGCACCACACATACAAGGGTCGGGACGAATGGGTTCCTGAGATCCGCAAGCGTGCCGACACTTGCTATCATCCCGCGGGGACGTGCAAGATGGGCACCGACTCCACGGCGTCAAATGCGTGCAGGGTCTACGTGTTGTGGACGCCAGTGTCTTTCCCAAGCTAATGTGCGGGCACCCTTGCATGGCCGTTTATGCGGTAGCCGAAAAGGCAGCCGCGATGATCCTTGCTAGCACTACCTAGGCAGCAGACAACAACTTATTCTTGCATCCTTTTACAGACTTTTCTCGTCTAGAGCAGATAGGGTTGCTAAATGCAAAGAATTGAAACGTACGCCGACAGTCTTGGCAATCGAATACAACTTATCATACTCTAGATCTAAAATAAGACCTAATTCGAAGATTGCGATTGGCCCTTCAGAAGGTTCATCGTCATCTCTGTAAACTTCACCAAAGTCATTGAGTCACCCTATCAGCATTAGGCGAAGTCTAAGCATTGACACAAAGCGAGACTATATTCGCGCTGTAAACTGTTTGCAAGAGACACCCTCAAGGCCAGGTCTGACCAGTCGCTCTGTGATGACTTCCCCTATGTACACAGTCGTATTGGCGAATACTGTAAGGCCCTCGTCTGATTTTATCATCACTTCTGATGTAGCAACGAGCTCACGGCGCTGCTACACTCCTTGCATGGCATCGTATTTTCGTGCAAACGTACGAGAATGCCCTGCGTGAGCAGTGCCAATAACGAGGCTGGATGACATATTGGGACTGGGCCTTGGGTTGGAACGATATCCGACGGTCGCCTGTCTGGAGTGCTGATGATACTGCCTTTGGTACGGGTGGCAGTCCTGCACTGTGCGAAGAAATTCTCAAGGGTCATTGCGACATCGATGGCCCGTTTGCTAATTTAATCGTCTTGTATCTGGACGAGAAAGACCGGCTGCATTGCCTGTCCCGTGGCTTTAATTCAGGCGAGGACCTCATGAAATACGGTAGTATGCTCCAACCATCGGAGCTAGAGAAGCTACTAGAAGATCCAAATTACAGGAGCTTCAACCTCAGATTAGAAGATTCTGCCCATATCGCTGTTCCCCGCGGTATCTGGGGCGATTTTTCAATGCTTACAGCACCATACGGTAAGTACTACATACATAGAACCATTACGTGGTCCATTGTCTCATGACGACACAGATCCCGTGTTTCCTCTCCATAATACATAGCTCGACCGCCTCAGGTGGGTGTGGCAGATGGTGAACGAATCGGAACGGATGTGGCCGTACGAAGATTCGATTGGGCATGATGTGGCTGATAATAGCGCTTCGTTAGACGATACTCTCCCTCTCGGCGGTCTCGCTCCGGATGTGAAAGTCTCAGACATAATTGACACGGAGGGAAATCTGCTTTGCTATAGATACTCAGTATCATGAAGAACGAACGCCTCGACGTAGAAGTTTTCGAAAGTCAGATAATGAAATGAACCTCCTTTTTCAGTGTTGGAAGTCTGGGACTGAGAAAGCATGTCATTACGCTGATCTGAGACTGAAACTGTCGAGGAAAGTGACTGACGCGCGTTAGCATAGATATGCAGCGCCCAACGAATCGGGGCCGACACCCAAAATGGTAGTGATGTTGCCAGTCGTGGGGAAATGAGGGATCAGAGGAGACAACCTACCGTGTCTTAGAGAATCCTACTGCATTATTGGTCCATACCTAGTTGGCAGTGCTATGGCGCATCGCAGTTTCCGATGAAGGCACGGGTCGATAGAGAATGAAATACATTCCAGAAACCAGTTCAAATCCGCTGCAGTACGATGGAGGTATAGAGTGAGTAGAAGACTCGTAGGGGAACGTTGGTGTAAACCGTCGCACTCCTCGACGACGTACAGACGAGACGATCAAGCGTGCGTCTAGGGTATGTTGCCGGCCTGTCCAGCCTTGATGGAGCGATTTGTGATCAGCTCAGCATCGTCCCGTCAGCCTCCCTCTACCAGCTTCAGCTTTAGGGATCGGTACATCGAGGCCACTCCGGGTGCGTCCATCATGAGGAACAATCTAGTCATGTCTATGACCTGCTGTGTCCTGCCAACCTCTGACTTCTATAAGACGTCACGCTTCTTAGCCTCTCTCGCGCCTTAAACACCATCGCTATTTCATCAAGCACGATATTGTCCATCTGAGGAGCGGCAACCGCAATGGAGATGAACGCAGACGAGCATGTGAGTCTGCTAATTTCCCAACCCACTTCCCTTCTTTGTGTCGTACAATCGACACCTTGGCCTTCTGTTGTAGATACGTGAGTACTGGAACCTGACAAAACACTACGCAGATCTTACATGAGCTGGAGTCCAATTTTCATGCTGAGCTCATCCCCGGCACGGGGGTGATGACCGATACCTCAACTCATCACTTCGTCCATAATCCGCGTAACAACACAGTGCTCGTGCCTCAACCGACCAGCGATCCTCATGACCCTCTCGTGAGTCTTAGCCACATCAAGGTTGGGAAGTGCGCTTTCAAGTGTGCTTCATTCGACACCTGTAGAGCCAACGACTAACGACATCCTTGTAGAATTTGAGTCTTTTCTGGAAGCGAGCCACGATTGCGACGGCATCGGTCGCTTTACTCGCGCAAATCCTGGGACCTCTAGCTATCTCGCCCATATTTCCCACTCTCGCCAACCAATTCTATTCGGACTTGAACGATGTCGTTCAATTCCAAGCGATTACCATCTTAATGCTTGGCTTTTCTAACTTTCTCTGGTAAGCTTCTGCGAGTGTGCTCTATCAAACAATCATCCTTGTGAGCAAATGGGATGCATTAAAATGTACGCTTTAGGGTGCCTCTCAGCCAAACGTTTGGGCGTCGGTTCGTGCTCTTGGCTCCATTAGTTATAAATCTGGCGAGTGCCATTTTGGCGCGCTAAGGCGATGAGTTGCTGAAGCTTTATGGGATCGGCAATTCTAGCTGGTATTGGCACTTCCCCTGGAGAGGTCTGTTGCCGCTTCTAACGTATACCGACACCTTCTCTTACTAAAATTCACATTCACAGACTTTCCAGCCTGCAATCATTGCTGATGTGATATTCTTGCACCAGCGGGGGTTCTCTAATACCTTGTATTTTGCTGTCTTCTACACAGCTGTAATAGTGGGTGCCTCCTCTCTTTGCGAAGAAACCAGTCGCTTATCAAGTCTTAGCTAGGGCCTATCCTGCAAGGCGCAATGGCTCAGACAGTTGGCTGGCCGAGCTTTTGATGGTTGAATGTCGCTCTGAACGTTTTTCCAATCATCATGACTTTGTTCTTCCTGCCTGAGACTCTGTGGCGCGGTTCGCATGTTAATAACGTCCACGGCACGACACGCGAACCTGAAGCCATTAGACCCCGTCACCCCGACGAGTCGTCTGCCGAGCCTAATGTTGATGAAAAGACCGACGTTGTCTCAGCTCCGGCTATAAACCCTGTCGCAACGTCGCAAGCCGTGCACCACTGCGTTGGTAAAGGAAGGCCGAGCATGCGCCAGTTCTGGCCTGCTCAGCCAAATCAACACTGATTTCGAACGCTGCTAATGACTTTCCTCCTCCCGCTGAATATGTTGATCTTCATGATGGAGTATGAACTTAGGCAGCAAATTATACTAGCTAAGTTGAACTAAAGAACAGGAAGCAAGCAGCAGAGCAACCTCTATAAATACATGTTCTGAGCATATTAGTGATGCTCAGAGATACAACTGTGATAATTACTGATGTGAGCACAGGTGATCCAGCTTGACCATATGCTTTATGCTCTGTCAAGGGTCTGTGAGCGAATGGCGACGATGTTGAAGCCGTTTTCGCCGTGTCATTTGGTAACGTCGGGAACAGTGCTCACGGAGCGAAACATACTTGTTATATGTCGGTAGCATGCTTGAGCGGAAATGGACAAAAAACCTGATGACGAGGCAGATGGCGAAAATGACGTTGCTGACCAATAGTACAATGATATAGAGAGAACCAAAGAAGCAATGTTTGAATGAGGGTTCCACGCGGATTTCTTCGAAGACCTCGCCTATAGATGTTGGGATTGGGACGATAGTCTTAGTCAAGACAGCTTCCACAATTTTCCAGCTGAAGCTCGATGTAATGCTGTGCTAGTTTGACAGTCGAAGAAGCTGGTTGACTGGACAGCGTGATGAAGGCTAAAGTCGAGATCATACGTAGACAATGATTAGCGTTAAGACTGCATCGGTACTCCATCGAGCATCACGAGTATCGACAGAGGCCTGGAGCTAGATGGATGGAAAGAGCCCTAAAGATTGAATAACGCGTTGCTGCCTATCTCTGTAACGAACACTAAGCACCACAAGTATTGTAGCACCTAACGTCCCTCCGTGTCGAGTAGGCTGAATACTTTAGAGTCACGATGGATTCTGCGTAGTACAATAAGGCGTGATAAGTTCAATTGCGCTTCGCTGACCCTTCTCCGGGTCAGCAAGATGCTACTTATGTCTGTGTAAACCTCGCTGCTTTAGGCAGGCCCTTATAGCGGCGAGTGGGGTAAGAAGGGGCCAAAACGGCTCAAAAAGGCACGAAATAGCACAGCAAGGCCCCTCTTGGTTCAAGAAGGGACCTCACGCGTTACAATCTCCTCCCTCAGGCCGCAAGCGTGGCGGGGCTCAGGTATCTCAACGTACCTGTATAAATGCAAGAACATACAAATAACAAAATCATGCTGTCTGTCCACCTTGCGAAACGGAGCACGGCGCTGCAACTAGCTCTACGAGTTGATGGACATCTATCAAAAGCGTCAACAAGGATCCGATGACATCGTCGTCTGATCCTGGCTTCGTACATTGCTCAATCCCCATCTCTTCGCAAGGCAAGTCTTTCTCTGGTCGCCAGGAAATGAGCGAAAGGAGCATCAGTGCAATCAGAACTGTCGTAGTCAACAGCGTATTTAGGTTCCACCGAAGTGCTTACGGCAACGAAACGACTTCACGGGTCAGCTCCGCCTAGAAAATAAAGGCGATGAATTGGACTACTAGGCTAGCCCTATGTGCCAATTACCTGTTCTCGGTGTTGCGGCTGATTTGAAATGAATGTGATCACACAAAAGAAGGTGCACATTGTTGGTTGGAACGTCGCTTACGACCTTCCTCCATGCGCGTTTGAACTTCGCCGTCAGCTCGACATTGACATGCATCCGACACCCCGGTTTCTGTATCCAGCATGAAGAAGCTCACCAGGACTTGCGACCAGCCACCGCACTCTGTTGATTCCAAACCCATTCGACACTCCATCACGCTCCTCGCCGATTGCATCCTGTTCGAAGCCCCTAGGATCCCGTTGCTTGAGGTGGGCGAGGAGCCCAATGACTGATACGTATCTTCCACCAATCGCTAGCCATAGTAGTCTGGTTTCGGTAAAGCTATTCGAGGTTGTCCATGAGCTCAACCCTGAAGAAGGTGTTTTCAAAAAGCACCATAGTAGCCTCTCGGCGAAGAGCAAGATTGGTGAAAAAGATTTGGAGTCGGAATTTTGTTGCTACTCTTATGATGTTGATTGGTGTACGCAGCGCGGATTCTAAGTGTGGTCGCGAATGGTCAGGCCAGAGATGTCTGAGTATCTGGAGCCTGATCTTAGGAGGAAGATCCATTAAACCGGTCATGGTAGAGGATTGGCGGTTCGGACGAGAGCAATTCGTGAGAGGGCTTGCTGCTATAAGTTGGTTGGTGGCAAGAGCTTTGAGAGCCTCCAAAGATCTTGAAGCTGTGGGAGAACAGAGGAGTAGAGCAGAGCAACAAGGGTTTCTGCGCAAATTTCAGATGTCCTTTTACCAATGGCATAATTTATACTCACTGTTCCTGTGTGTTTTGTGAATCGGTTTTACAGAGCTTGCGAAAAGAAGCAACACTGCATTCCAAGTGCCTTTTCCCAGCGATTGCCAGCCAACGTCTCATAATTCGATTTCACAGAACATGGAACCAAGTAGACATAATTCCTGAAGACTGTATGCAAGGGATCAACTGGAATGGCGGCAGTTCTGATTGCACCAAGGGTACAGAAAACACCCATAAAGACCTGCGTTATCCTCATATTAGATTGACATGCATGCTTCCAAGACCTCTTCATTACTCCCGTGTGAGGTGCACGCGTTAGAAGGATCAAACCCAGGATCATCTGGTCTTCTAATCCGAATTGTCTTTGCTCAACTCACTAATGTAATGTAGAGGCACGACCTACATCGCATCTCCGAAGCAGAAGACGGCTGTTCAGCTGGAGAGAAATGAATTCATTTCAAAGGACCGCACGCAAAAGTGGGCAGATGTTTCATGAATGGGATTGATGGGCTTTCTCCGGCAAGACATACGGATGACTGTAAGTGGAAAATGGGTGGGATTGAGTCTGGATCAGTCATTCATCGGTCATGCCACCTGCAGCCGCCATGTTAAAAGCAAGACGGTTCTTGCTCAACACGACCCTTTGACCGAGGAAAGGTGTGGACGAGATACTTTCGATCAGCAACAATGAGAGACCAGAGCCCAATGTCAACACATTCGTCATCTCCACGGCAGGAGGATAAGCGCTCAATACTGATAGATGATGGCCGGGTATAAAACTGGTATATCCGATCCCCAGAAAGCAATGGTCTTCGTTCGGAATATCTTTTCATCAGCTCATGCATCAAAATCGGGCGAATCAATGGCCTCTTGGGATTATCATCGTAATTGTGGGCCTCCATTTAGCAAGGGGCTTGATCTGCCTTTTTTTCTAGGCAATGGGTTTGGTGTGAAAGTCCGGCTCGGCTGACGGCAGTGACAAGCCATGTATCCACAGGCCGGAACGTTGACCAACGGCAACTGATACAGTGGGGCGAAGAGAGCGCCAAAGTGTTGAAATAGGTCCGACTCGAGCATTCGCTATACTTCTCAAGAAACACAGTGCAGAAAAAGTAACACTTTAACGAGACACAGCAAAGGACCTTCCTCCTTTTGCGCGCGTCCCGCGGCATGTCTGATAATGCGTGGGCGTGGCCGAAGCGAGCTATTCAAGTACAACACCAATCATGCTGCGTAAATTCACCATGCAATGCACAAGAAAGACCCATTCCTCTTGGTTTTGGCGAGGGACAAGAGATGATCGATCGGATGATGAGAAAAACAATAAATAAAATTATAGACACTGAAATTGGTATCTTCACAAGAATCGAAATCCGGATCCTGATTCCCCCCTCACGCGCGTGTTCTTCGCAGCCAACGGGCCAAAACCGACGGAACCCTGAACAACTAGCCGGGGACCCCGAAAATAAGCCCCGCTCTAGATGTTTCTTATTCGAGTGGCGGAAAAGGGGAGGGGGCAAGACAAAAGAAATCATAGCACCGTGAAGAACTGGTACGATTCAAGCACGTGCTCGCCAATCAACACACCCGCTTATGCCCACACGCTTTTTCCAACCCGCCAGAAAAGAATCGCGCACGCAAATGCCGCATCGATACCTGCCCGGACCCACCAACTATCCATGGGACAAGCCGTTCACTGCATACTAACTACCTTATGCTTTTTGCCCGATCCCCTGCATACTACAGCAGCCTGATAGTGCCACTGGGTGTGTCGGCTGACTATCGCAGCCCGATCACACTCTGTCGTACAAGCGGGTCAACCGAGCGTAGTCGCCATGAAAGAAGGAGAAGGAAGACCCACCATCTCCAGCGTCCAGACGCGCCGGATCCAGACTTTCAGCCTGCCCTCGACCCCTTCGACGCCCTCGAGCTCGACGCCCTCCCACCAGCACCGGCGCGCTGGCTTGCGCCAGAACAGTAGGAGCTTTTGCGCCATCCCGACTGCGGTAGCTCCACCGCCGCCGTTATTTCCGTTCACTAGGACGTCGCCGTTTGCCCCACCAGGCTTCGGTTGGTGGTCGGTGCGAAGACGGGCGAGGGCAATGGAGCAGATGACGGCTTTGTTCGGCTCACCGGCGCGGTGGCCCCAGCGGTCGTCGTGATTGAAGCCACTGGGAGGAGAGTGAATAAGTCAGCATGCTGAACCGTAGACACAAATTCGAGAAAGGTAAAAGAGAGGGGGTGGCAAGAGGACACACCCAGCAGTCAGCATTTCGATCAGATGCTGCTCTGTTGTGCCTGGCTCCTCGCTGCGGCGCAGACCACTAAAGATTCCATCTTGCTTTAGTAGTGCCTTGCCTGCTGCGCGTTTAATTTCAATCATCTCTGGCTGTTCAATATCCTTGCGCGGCGGAATCGTGTAAAAGTCGAGATCCTCCCTTAGTACAATGATACCGGCACGGTCCCGCAGCATTTCTCTTGCGGAGCCACTATGCATGCTCGGTTCGATGGGCACGGCTTCATTTGGGTGCTCGAGTGCGGGGGTATCGGATGGCTGTTGATCAGAGGTGGGGATGCTTTGGGCGACAGAACGGAAAAAGTCGAGCATGTATTGTAGGGAAGCAGGATCGTACTGAGATTCATAGAGAGAGTCAGATAAATATACTGCGGGTTGCCAAAGATAATACTTAATCCACTGGACGGAACTGGGGGAAGGTGATTTGGGTTGTGGTGCATTCTCGTCTGTAGAAGAAGAAACATAGTTGGGCATACTAACATCGACTGGATATACGTCGCCTTCGTTGTGATAGTTCATGTGGCCATCTGGGAGCAGACCATTCGGAAAGAGGGATAGTAGGACAAATTCAGGGAGCGTGAGAAGTTCATCTCTTGAGAGGGTGAAGCGCGTACCGCTGCAGCAGTCGGTGGTTAGCAGATTTCGCGATTTCAACGCGCAATGCGGCGAGACCTACCGCAGCTCCATGGTGATGTGTTCATCGGAGCCAGGGCCTAGTCAAGTCATGCAATTAACACAACATCCCCCGTAAAACCCTCTATACGAAACCAACCTGATAGCGAGGTGATCGGTGGACCACCTCCCTGCGAGACCTGGGTGATTATGCTCGCTGCCCCTCCTGCTGCTGCCATGACGTACGTGAAGCCTTCGAGCGGGCTAGATCCTTCGGTGTATGGTGGAGGCGGCTCCCCGTCGTCGAGGTCCCGGTTCGAGTAGCCCTCCTTGGTGTCGCGGGGGAGCGCAGCCTTAGTCTGGGCCGCAGCTGCAAGGGACGACGACTGAGGCTCAAAAGGAGGAGCGGGTGCTGCTGCTGCGGGAGATGCAGGGACCGGCGGGGGCGGCGAAGCGGTGCCTGTGGTGGTCCCGTTGTCGACGCTAGACTTGTGGGTGCTTTCGCTGGGTGTTAAGAAGAGTGAGGAGAAGGAGGGCGGATCGGGCGAATCAGCAACAGTGGGCGCTGAGGTCGAGGCCTGAAAGCTAGGGGCTGCTTCGGATTCGGGAGGCGGGTTGTCGCAGGGCTCGGCGACGGCTTTGTGGAGAGCGAGATGATGGGGAGTCGGAGGGTGAGAGGGCGAGTAGACGGACGAGCCGTCGCTGGACTCCCGTGGCTCCGTCAAGGTGGTGGTCGAAGGCAGCGCGACTGCTTCAGTGGGATAGGTGTGGACTGGCCTACAGGGCAGCTAGGGAGGTTGTTTACGAAGAAACAGGCATTGAACGTCCCTTCCGCTTCAAGCCGGGCAAATCAGGAAGGGGGAAAGGGTCGCAGAGCAGTGTCCAAGCAGCAGAATATGCACACCAGAGGGTCTGGGAGCGGGTGGTGCCGAGTGGGTGGTGATGATGGGGATATCATGATGTTTGGGTGTTGTTCGGATTGGCCTCGTCTCCCCGGCCGCCCGGCCAAGCCCAAGCCAGTTAGACCCAAATCAAGCTCTGCCCTTTGTTTGCGTCTTCCCCAGTGTACGGAGTACAGCCGCGGGCATATCTTATCAGACAGTGATGAAAAAGCTTGAATTAGACTTTCTATTCTGGTGGCTCTGTTTGCTGACTACCCCAGTTGTTTCCAGTCTCGCTCAAGTCATGGATGATTGTTTCAGTCTTGACATTGGTCCAAAATGTTCCGCAGCGCTCCGCCATACCCGATTAGCTCCTACACTACAGCTGCCTGATTCTTAAGCTTTTCATGTTCCTGACCCATTCCACTGCGCTCGGGTCATGCACACGTACATCATTGCTTTTGGACCACCCCCGCATCATTTGCCTGTGCGCTGATTCGCCGCTTGTAATCCTTGACCGTGCCATCAAAATGCTCAATCGTTCCGTGATCGCATACCCACAAGCTTGTGCATACGTTCTGCAGCATCGTCACATCGTGACTTACCATGAGCACCCCTCCTTGAAACTCCTTCAATGCTGTGCTGAGCGCGTCCATAGCCTCGATATCCAAGTGATTGCTGGGTTCGTCGAGGACGAGCACATGCGGGTTCGTCAGAGATAGGCAGGCAAAGGCGACTCGAGACTTTTGGCCCCCCGAAAGCAGCGCCATCTTTTGCAGACCCGTCATGCCGGTGATGCCGAAGGCACCTAGATGTCGGCGATATTCTTCGTCGGATCTGCCAGGATATTGCTTGGCCATAAAACCAACCGGGGAGTCATTCATGTCTAACGCATCAACATGATGCTGCGCAAAAAAGCCCATTCTTAGGCGAGGATTTGATGACACAAGACCTTTGCTCGGTTGCAACGCACTAATGAGCAGTTTAAGTGCAGTGGTCTTTCCTGCCCCATTCGGTCCGACGATGCCGATCCGAGAATCCAGCTGAACATCAAGATCAACTTTGCTGAGCAATGGCTTATCGGGCGTGTACCCGAAATTGACGCCGCTCATTTGGATGATGGGCGGAGACAATTTCTCTACTTCGGGAAATTTGAAATGAACAGAGTATTCTGCTTCTGGAGGCTCAAGCACTGGCATCTTCTCCAACTTTTTGATTCGTGACTGAGCCTCAGAAGACTTGGCCGCATTGTATCGAAACTTGTCAATAAAGGCCTGCAAGTGTGCGCGCTGTGCCATTTGGTTTTCATATTCACGCTTGGCGGTCTTCCGCCGCTCTTCCTTGGTCGCATAAAAGGAATCAAAATTCGCGCCTTTGTAGTAGTCCAGTCGCTCGGAATGCTGATGGACGATATCCGTAGCCACTTCGTTTAGAAAAGCTCGATCGTGGGAGACGACAAGAATAGTGCTGGGATAGGTCTGTAGGTAATTCGACAAGAACGTGATAGAAGGCACATCCAACATGTTCGACGGCTCTGCGACGAATCAGCATACATCACGCTCGCTTTGCGGACATAGAAGGGCACTTACCGTCCAAAAGGAGTAGATCGGGTTCGCAGAACAGCGCTCGTGCCAGAGCAAGCCTCATTCTCCATCCTCCAGAGAAGGTCTTGGTAGCAAATTGCTGCCTATCAGGAGAAAACCCAAGGCCCGCAAGAATACTTGCCGCGCGTGACTCTGCTTTATCGGATTCCATTTCAGATAGCTTCCCCTGGATATCTCCCAAAGTCGTATCTAGCCCTTCTCGATGCTTGTCTAGAGAGATAGCATCCGCTGATGTATCTGCCATAGATGATCTCTCTTTTTCAAGCTCGGCTAGTTCGTGAGTAATTTTCTAAGCAATGTGAGTCGATGTACGCGTAGATCGAGAACAAGACTCACTTCCTGCTCCCTGAGAAGATGCTTCCGCCACACATCTGCGTCCAGAACTGCTTGTATGGCTGGGGTATCATCACCCGTAATCTAGGCCACGTCAGTTGCAATCTGCTGAGAAGAAAACAATTCACGCCTGTACCTCTTGTTCTACATGGAGAATGGAGATATGAGTAGGGATGGCAACTTCTCTTCGGCTTAATGCACGAAGCAAGGTACTCTTGCCTATACCGTTCTGACCCACAAGACCGTATCGCCGACCATACGCGAGTGTAAGACTCGTGTCAGTCAAAATACGCTTACCACCAATGGAGACGTCGAATCCGTCGACCTTAATGTCTTTGCTCTTGGACTGCGCATCTGAGCCCAATTGAAGCGGGTTGACGGCCATGAAGAACTCTTCATAGGACCGTGTCTCGTTGGGCTGATCAAGCAGCCTTGAAGCCTCATACTCGACATTTTTGAACTCTTTTCGATCTTGTTTGGCTTTGAGCTTTCGCTCTGCCTTCTCAAGCTTCTTTCGGTCTACTTTGGACTCTACCTTGCGTGAGTTCGCAGACTCAAGGTCGACACTACCGCCGGTCAAACCCAAGGTGGATGAAATGTTGCGCTGAGATCCGACATGAATGGTTTGAGCCAGCTTCTTGGCCGATGGGGCCATTTGCCGGCGTTCGCCGTCAATGCCATTGCGGTCATTCAGCCGGGAGAGGAGTTTCTGGACCAGATCGTGGACGGCTGTCTCGTTTTCAGTCGACTGATCGCCAGACGCAGAGACGAGCAAGGCTGTTATAGTCTCTAACGCCTCGGACAGCGGTGAAGGGGCGTTGGGATCCGCATCCGGCGTAAAGGCATTGGAAGCGTGCGTCAAGTACCCTGTGGCATAACCTGATAGCAGCGGATCGATATTAGGGATTTGAGCCCTGATCTCGGCTTCCATGGCGATGTCTTAAGATTGGATGCGTGTCTGACACACAGGCGACCAAATCTGTGCGTCAGCCCCTCTTGTTTGGCGGGGACGGATGGGGCCTAGACGGACGCTATGCACGATAGTGCGCGGAGCTGGAGGGCGCAATTGTTGGTACAGGCGATATCGAAACGTAAAAAAAGATGCCACCAATGCTCTGTTTGCTGTGCCCCTGCCGCGTAATGGCGGCCGAAAGTTCGGATCGTGTTTGCCGCTGCGACGAGGAGCAATGTATCACAAGTAATCGTGACGTCGGTGCCCGCGGCCGTGCAATGTACGACAGAGCTGTCACCGCAACAGTCATGCCATCTGGGAGCAGTCTGGCAAGGTCTAGCTAGGCAGCGTTTTGCCCCGCGTGTCAGAGGAGTCGAGAAATGTCGTCGGGGCAGCCAATCAGAGGCCGCAGCGGGCGGGAAATGCCATGCAGCGGCGCAGTGGCGATTGGACTCCCTGCTTGGCCCGCCCGACGAGATGAGAGGCCTAAACAGCCGAGGAAGCGGTAAAAGGAGGGTGAAGCAGCCAGAGCAGGCCTGCTCGCCTCCTCGCGTCAGCGACGCGCTCCCCCGACCGGGGGCCATCACCGGTGATTCGCACCCTCCCGCCTTGCTTCTCAACCTCTTATAGACAGTCGCATGGGAGATCATGGCGCTTGCGAGCCCGGTCGCTGGGATGCACACAGGGAGACCCCAGCCCTATCGCTGCGCCCGTCGATCTGGAGCTCCACTGTCCTTGTACACACACCCCTTCCCTTGCTTCCTCTCGCCGACCCCCATACTCTCAAATCGTTCTCGGACACGCGGAACCGTGTAAGGACGGCTACGCCGCGGCAACACCTGTGTACACCCCGGGTGGCGAGTATCCAGTTGCGCCCTCTCTCGTGCGCCTGGAGATCGCTCCTCGGGGCCATCACTAACGAGTGTGCCTTTTGTTTATCGCTACGCTATGGCGCCACCGCGTGCCGTGCTTGGCCCCAAGTTTGCTTCCCCCTCGCTGAGCAGACAAGCATCCTGCTCGTCTCTGGCGTTTCCAGTCTCCCGATTGCAGCAACACAACGGCCAGGCGCGGCCATGATTGGGCTTCAGCCCGGCAACCGCAACGGCTGGAGGGCCCCACGACCACCCGTCCCCGCCGTCGGCTTTATGGTTTTTCAAAATCGCGGTGCGCAAAGAGCAGAGGCTGCCGGATTCGGCCAAGTGATGCCCCTTCGGCACACGTCCGTACCCGGGCAATGCTGGTTTCTGCCTGAGTCGTCCAGTGGAGCTGGAGGGCAAGCGTCCCGCCTTTTGTAATTCTCAACGCTGCGTTCGTCGCTTGTTTGCCCGTACGAGACACCCCGAGCCGCCTTTTGTCTGGGAGTATGCTGTCAGAGCTTGCGAGGTTGCGGCGTGCAAACCGCTCAATTGCCCCTTCAGGCAGTCCGCGGATCTCAAGGCAGGGCATCGCTGGTACCAATCTTTTGCCAGGTGCCTAGCCCGGTGAATGTTCATAATAGATTAGACCTTGGCGGCAAGCAAATGGTGGTACATGGCAGTAACAAAATGACAGCATGATTTCAACGCGTCCCGGAGAAGATGCGCAGACAAGCAGCATGTCATTGCTGCAGGTAGCTAGAACAGCCATTTTCGTAGAACGCGCGGTAACAGCTTTTGCTGAGTTCTGGCGTTGTTATGGTGGCATTCTTATGTGTCGTTTTAATTATTATGCTGGCGTGCCTGGCCCCGTAAACTCGCCTCATCCATACCGAACCTCAGCTCCCTCCTAACGCCCACCCTCCGTGCCCGTCTAGCCAAACCTTCGAACCCCCTTCACCAAGTCGCAGAGACGGTTCTTGCGAACGGCGAGCGGCGAACGGCGGCCCTAGCGCCTTCTCACGCTTTGCTTTGCTTCCTGTACGCTCCACGTCTTGCACTGAATTGTTCCACCACCATCGCGTGGAGACGCCGACTGCCTGCGGGACGGTCCCTCTCTCGACCACTGCACCATGGTCATGATTGCGGCCAGTGCCACCATTCTCATGACCCTCCTCTCCTCCTCCGCCTGCAGCAGCCGTGGCCTCTCCAGGTCCTAACAAGGATGAAAACGGTCCCAACGGTACCACACCCCGTCTCCTCTGGCCTTCATCACCCTGCCTTACTGCAAGCACTCGTGCCTTTTGGCCTCAACATGGCTCAATTGTGTGCACAATGCTTGCTGCTGTCAATTTTTGCTCTCATGTACCCGTGGTTTACAATGGCAATTGGCTTCTCACTACTTCCTTCGCTAACGTGCTCCCGTCTTGCGTGACAGCTCTGTGCAACGGGCACTATCGTTGGTGTCTCCGCCGTAGGCTACGCTCTAGGTCGTCCCGAGCCCTCGCTTCCTATCCCTCGACCGTCGAGTGTGAAAAGAAAATTATCCACGACCGATGACCGAGGACGTGACGAGATGTCTTTTACATTCGCGGCTCAACACACACCATCCCCACGACCCACCTCCTCCTACGCCTCGTCAAAGCAGATTCTACGACCCTCTAGCCGGAAGGGCTATCAGAGTCGAACACTTACGGACAGAAGCAAACGGGCCTCGATTGCTGAGAGCCTCGTGCGACAATCGCCAGCAACGGACTCGGAACTACGATCCTACAATGAGGGTAGCATGGATACGCCTGATCTCAGGACAACTTTACGGTCACGACCGTCGTGGTTGAAGCGACTGTCTAATGTGTCTTCCTCTCGTGATTCATCTCCCTCGTCGAGTCCACGACCTGCCTCACCTTCCATCTTTTCCAATGGCTCGACTTCGTTCTCCAATGCCGGCTCAACAGCACCAATCCTGGGAAATGGAGCTCCAGCACCATTGCCACGAAACAAGCTGGTCAAGCGATCTGCTTCTTTTCGAGATCCCGCTTTCAGGCCCACGGGTTCCAAAGTTCCGACTCTGAGAAGACCCGTGACCAGTCACCAGCGTTCTGCTACACTTCAACATGACCCGAACCTTTTCGAGATTGGATCTGATGATGGAGTACAGGAAATTTTCACCCCTTCGAACACAAAAGAGCCTCAGATTAGATGGCGCCATTTCTTTGGTGTAAAGACGCTGAAAGTAACAGAGCCAAGTAGAAAACATCGGCTAGATGAAGGAAGGAACATACGACGGGTCGTACCGGACGAAACATGTCAGCCGACATTGCTCATGGCGAAGACAATTCAAACGTCTTCACTCGACATTGACGAATCAGTAAGCCAAGATAATGATAGTGTGTTTTTTGGTAGTCGGCCAGCTACACCTGCAGGAGTGGCGCAGTTTTTGTCTTCGCCTCAAAGTGCAGCACCTTCCAACTTACCGCAGGACGAGAGCCTTCGTCAGCGACGCTCCTTCTCTCTAGGCGATTTCATGTCTACGCCACCTCAACTTTTCAAGTTACCGAATTCGTCCAAAGCTTCTCGTAGCAAACTTCTACGGAGATCAGGAAAACGGGTTTCATCAGCTCCTAACCCATCTACAATGGGTAGCTGGCTGAGTGTTGATCCGAAGGAGGATATTGAGCCACCCCCGAAACGTCGGGATCTTTCCTATTCTGAACCTCTGGCTGGTAAGCAGCGAAAACTTCAACTTGCAACTGGACCTGGTAGGTTCCGTCATGTGTCTACACCTCCGGTGTTGGTTGATTCTGCCAATGGCCCGAACCTCTCCCGAGCATCGGTCACCCCGAGAAACTATCGGCCGTCTTCCGCAAAGCATTCTCTTCCCTCCCCGACAAATGGGATTCGCTCGTCACGGTTATCTATCGAACCATCTGACCGGGCCTCTACTCTTGTAGGGTCTGAAAATGAGAACCGAGCCTTAGCTTCTCCAGATGATGACGATTTTGATGGCCAAAGCGACACGGCTTACGATTCAATACGAACAGGTGCCACCAAGAGTAGTTCTGGTGTTCGAGGACCTCGACTTGAAACCATTTTCAACGAAACGCCTCCACCGCTGCCGAATACATTTAAGGTGCACGCTGTACGGGATTTGCTGCCCAAAGGTACTTTTCAAGAGCAAAATCCTCACATAAGGCAGACAATTAAAGAAGAGGAGGAGAGTGTGCACACGCCCGCTCACACAGTGATGCATACGGATCGCCAGAACACGGACTCCCCTGCCTCTACGCAGCGTCGCACAACACCACCATTGTATCCTGATCTTCCCCCGTCTCCACCGGAAAAGGCCCGACCACTGAGTCTGGGTACGTTGGAATGGGACCCTCAGCCTAGCGATGACGGAAGTATGTGGTCTATTGACGACGACGACGAAGGTGATAAGGTGACTGGGTTGCCCACACTGCCCGTTTCCAATCTAGTAGGATCAGCCGCAATTTCATCTCAAAATATCCCACTTTCGTCACACGGACGACAAAAGTTCCCAACAACCCCGCAGAAACCTGCCACGGACCATCAGGACAAGGACATCAAACCGAGTATTTTTGATTGGTCTGAGCAACCCACTGATCGCACTCCTGATAGTAGTACTCCACCACGGCCAAGGACTGTGCATGGCAAGAAGGACGCTGAGATGCGAGGCAGTCGCTCGGTCTGTCGGAGAAATCCGAGTGCAGTACATGCTCGAAGTCAAAGTGTGCCAGTGGTACCTGATGTGAACGGCAAGCGAGAACAGGTGGTGATGAACAAGTTTGGCACGTGGGGCGTCGGAAGTAAAGGTGTCTCTGAAGATTGGAACGACGACTTTGACTTTAGTGCACCAGAAGATGCAGAGGCAAAAACGAGTACAGATGTGGTTGACGCCCGAGCCGACAGCGGTATGGCCATGTTCGTTCCTCACTCGATTCGTGAACAACAGAACAACGTCCTGGCAAATATTGGACTGCTAAAAGAATGGGGGATTCTCATCGAAGAGCTCAAAGAACTCCGCGTCCGTGCAGTGTCTTTGAGGATGTTGGAGGGACCACACGCTGGCACTTGGAAGGAGGTGGATGCAATGATTGAACTGGCAGATCAGGAACAAGAAGGCGGGTCCTTGCTTCCACAACGGTCACCAACATCTTCCCCTGGCCGCGATGTGGACGCGTTCGACGAACCTGCACCTGCGACCGCCACTAATGGTCGTAAAAAGCGGAGGTCTGGTATTCTGCCAGAGGATGATATTTTCAATAGGGAATCTCCAAACGCTGCACAACCCGACCGTCTGAGTCCGAGTTCTTCTGCAGCGACACCACACACTCGTACCAGGCCGCGCAAGGACTCCGAAGCAGTGGCGAAATCCGTCATTGAAGCCCTACGCCATCGAAGACTTAATGCAGACTCCGGCCTCGACTTACAGCCAGTTCAACCCTCGAAGAAAGTGCCATTCGACACGGCGACACTCAAACATATTGTTCCTTATGTCAGTGGTCTCATGCGGAAAGTGAAGGAGGGGCTTCGCGAAGCTGAAGGCTTGCACACGATTTCTCTTGAATCGCCAAAGGTGGAGGAACCAGCTCTGGCCCACATCTTCCGGGACCGAGGTGACGAATCACCAATGACGAATCCCAGTCGACAACAGCCAAAGTCTCAACACTCTCCATTGAAACCCACTTCCGAACCTTTAATGTCCGACGAAAAGTACCAGAGTAAGGAGAGCGAGCTCGCCCAGCAAATGCAGTTAATGACAGTCATGTGAATATATCATCAACAAAAATTATTAACGAAGACCGGTTTCACTCATCCCACGGGTCTGAAGCATCCAAAACCTGCATTAGCAAATCGCGTTTAGATCTCCGCCTGAATTACAAAGACGACTTTCTATTTCATCGCATTGCGGTTGCAGAACGCCATTTCTGCCTGGCCCGCCGCACCTTTGCATTCGAGCGTTTTTTTAATAGCATCGTGCGCTTGCTCCATTTCTGTCCTGTTGCAATGGGTATTGTGGAGTTTTTTTTTCGAGCGTACTAGGGAGGAAAATAAAATCTGGATTGGCATATTGAGGAGGAAATCTGCTACAGCTGCGGCGAGAATGCTGCCTTTGGCTCTCTTGCTCTTCCGCCGGCAGCGTTGGCTTTCCGCTTCCTTCTAGGGAGGGCGAGTCCTGCAAGCCTGGTCCTCTTTTTTCGGTTGTTGTATTTTGTGTAGAGAGGGTTCAGGATCCCTTTTGTCTGACACTGTCGAAGCAGAGGATTGCCACGGGTCTGTACAAAAAAAAACAAGAGAAGGGGCATGCCCGGCCCAATGGCACCTATAGCTGGCCCGTTTTTTCCTTTTATTGTATTGTCGTTGGTACTGTACCACTGTCTGTTCCGACGGCTTGCGAGTGTAAAAGTGTTTATTTGGTCCCATTTCCTTTGTCTAGCCTTCGACGTGATGGCTCGGGTGTATCTCAAGTTATACACAGCACACACACGGCCTTGCATGAGCCTTGCTAGACGTGCCTACAAATAAATGCATTGGATCTCATGCGATTCTCTGATACCGTCGCTGTTACCAGCTTAATCCTCCACGGGATTCAGTAACCATGAGCAGCATTAAGGTCAATGACATAGCCAAGCTGATGTAGAACTGCGATACGGTCTCGCTACCTAGTTCGCCACCTCGCCCCTCAGTCTGCGCCAATTGCATTGGTGCTATCCCGAGCGGACCCGACCATGCGTAAAGAAGATTAAACAACTTCTAGCCTCAGCCATCTCCGCGCCAAAACCATTTTGCCGGCTCCTTTCCCAGCTGATGCAAGATAGCAGCAGTCGTCCATGCTATTGCTGATTCTGCGTAGCTCTGCATTAGCTGCCGAAAGTTAGCAGCTTCGCTAGCTCCCAATAATCAAGATTTGAACAAGGCCACCTGGAGACGCGCTGGCTCCCTCCATGGCGCGCCTAAACCCCTTTTCGTCGCGACCGTAAGCACTCAGGCAAGTCCTCCGAACCGATCATCGGGACACGCCAAGGACTACGACTGAAGACACACACGGGGCTCGTTAAGCTGTTTGATCAACCGCTACCGGGTAGCTTCTGAGCCAAGGCATCCAGGGGTAGAATCTCCTAATAACCCCACATCCACGCGGCCGATCTTCTCGGAGATATGACCTTTACACAAGCCAGGATGCTGTGGGAAAAAGGCAGCAGCTGCTGGCCGGACTTTTTGACTTTCTCTCTTCCCCTTGCTCAACACCCTCCGTGTGTAGCCGGCCAGGTTGGTCGTACCTGTCAAGTCACACACACAGGACAGGATTTGGGATAAATAAAGGGTCGTTAGTGTCGCACAAACACTGCGGCTTTGTGGGACGTGCCATGTCCTGGTCTGAGCCGACAGACAGCGCACCTTCACCTGCCCTGCACCTGTTTCCGAACGTCTAGCATAACGACAGCATGCAACGACATCTGGTCTTAGTGTCTTCCTTCCTCTCGCTCCTAGGTGCGGTAGTGGCGCAGAGCTACGGGTCTGGATCATCATGCTCCAGCGCGTTGAAGCCAGCCTATCCAGCGCCTTCATTGGCTGCTGGGTTTGAGGCACAGCTGGTGGCTACGAATCTCACCAAACCACGCGGTATCATGTTTGATACTACCGGTAGACTTCTTGTGGTGCAGTCTGGGTATGGCTTAACGGGCTTGCAACTGAGCGACGGGGATGGCGATTGCGTCAGCGTTTCCCAGAGGCATGATGTTATCCTTGACAGCTCGGTATGAATTAAGGAATTCCCACATTGCCAAATTGAGCTAATTGATGATTTCCCAAAAGCTGAACCATGGAATTGAGATGACTGCTGATGGTAAGACGCTATACGCGTCGAACCCAGAAGCTGTCTACAAATGGTCCTATGATCCAACGACTGGGAACGTCACATCTTCCAATTCTTCGGTCATTATAGGCATGAGCACAACCGACCACACCACGAGAACTCTCTTGTTTTCCAAGAAAGTCAATGGCACCCTTTTAGTCTCGCGTGGAAGCACTGCAAATATTGATCCTATAGCGTTAGACATCACTTCTGGTCATAGTCAGGTTAAAGCGTTCAACCTTCTCAACCAGTCGCATACCTACAACTATGACACCGACGGTCGTATCTTGGGTTGGGGTCTCCGCAATGACGTCGGCGTGGCAGAAGAACCTCTCATGGGCGGCATCTACACCGTCGAGAACTCCGTCGACGAAATGAACCGCAGCGGCGTCGACATCCACCAAAACAACCCCGGCGAAGAGCTCAACTTCCTTGGCTACCTCAACGGCACCGCCTACGCCCAGCAAGGCGCCAACTTCGGCTACCCGAACTGCTTCTCCGTGTGGAATGTGTCCTCCATCCCCGACAACGCCAACCTCTCCGTCGGCAGCCCCTTCGCCATCGGCACCCTTAACGCCACCAACAACGACACCCTCTGCGCCCAGACCGCCGCCCCGCGCCTCACCTTTGAGGCTCACATGGCCCCGCTCGACATCAAATTCAACCCGGCCGGCGACACCGCCTGGATCACATTCCACGGCAGCTGGGACCGCGTCCCGCCCTCGGGCTACAAACTCTCCGCTGTGGCCTTCGCCAACGGCAGCCCTGCGGAGCCCGCCAACAGCACCACCGCCCTCGTCGACATCATGGCGAATGCGAATAGCACGAACTGTCCGGATGCGTGTTTTCGCCCGGTCGGTCTTGCATGGGATGCGAAGGGGAGGCTGTTCATGAGCTCGGATGCGACGGGCGAGATCTGGGTAGTGACGCAAACGAATGGGACGGGCGCGGCGGGTGCGAGTCCGACGGGGCCGTCGACGCCGAGTAGTTCGACAGGAGGTGGAGGGGAGAAGGGAGGGGGGACGAGTGGTGCGCCTGCGCCTACGCCTACGAAGGGTGGAGCAGGGAGGGGGTTAGAATCTGGAGGTTGGATGGTGATTGGAATGGTTTTTGCAGCTTCTTGCATGTGGTTCATCTAGGAGGCTGTATTCATATGGTAGTAGGAACGAGCATTTGCATTGTGGGCCTTTCCTGGGCAGGAAGCTCGAGGCACATGTAAGCTAAACGACGACCGTGGTAAGGGATCTTTCGATTTGATCATCGATCCTTTTCCATCTCTGCAGCATTAATGCACAAAGCATTCCACATTCCTAGATTCTAGTTTATCATTTTCTAAAGCTCAGTTGCTTAAAGATTCTCCGCTCCTCCCAAATCCCCAGCAGTTTTAGAACACTCCCCTGGTATTAGAACGTCGGTCAATTTTACTTATGCTATTGTAGCTGTTTACTCCCAACCAGTAGGACGAATATCCCTCTCCTTACATTGCATAAAATGAAAAATCGGAAACGTGAAAGTGTTGGCAAAAAGGTCCAGTCAATCTACGTTTGTTGCAACAGAGCTATACTAAAGAATGGCAGGTTCTGATTCCGTTCTATGGTATCTGATCATCCGAGAAACGAAAATTAAGACTATACTCTACAGCACCAGAAGTTCTATTTCAAGCTCCTATTTGCTGCTAAGTTATTCTTCAAGCTTGAGATGTTCTTTCTTGTCTGTAACGTGGCTGTGCCGCGATGTTTCATTCCTAGCCTCTATTCCAGAATTGAAAGAACTTCATGAGCATGAAAATGATCCAAAGATTCTCAGGCGAGCCTGAGACATTTCTTGCCGCTGTGGTCATTTCATGGGATTTTTGAAACCGCATTCACCCTATTTTCTTCAGCTCCTAACAGAGGGGCAAACTAAGCTGAAGCTATCTCGGTGATGCAATGATGGGGAGAGATGGCATCAAGATTTCATCAAAAAAGCTCGTGCGGCCAAGGCGTGAGCATTGACTCGGGGGCTTCTCCAATTTAATATGGATGAAAGAATATCATATAAGGATTTCATCAAGAAGCATCATGAAGTGGAATGTAAAAATCAGATTGGTGGCCTCCCGAACTTAGTTTGATACGGGAAAAAAGACGAAGATAGAAAGAAAGGAAGGGCAGCCAACTTTTTCAAGGAATCTCATGGACTAGAAATACTCAGGGATCAGATTGGGGGTGGATTGACTCGATACTCCTAACCTTATATGAAGACGGTGCAACTATCCCGCAGCCGACGAGCCAAGCCTCTTCCTCCATGTTCTAGCCGAGCAACCTATATCCACCTGTGTCTCTTTCGTTAGCGAGATTGACCGGCCCAGCACCAAGCAAACAGTGCTCTTGGGGAGGATGGCTAGCTGTTGCTGCCATTTTCCATCATGATCTGGATGAAAAGAGATCACAGAGATGCCATTGAAAGTGCTTGAGAGTCAGCAACGTGTGAGTTAGGTTGATGGCCCACCCATCTTGGTTTGGCTGAGAGGAGATGGCATCGAAATTTCACCAGAAACAATAGCAGGGTCTAATTACTAGAAACAGGTTGAGGATCTACCTGATTTGATGCAGATGATTTCCCTCGTGTGGTTTTTGGGTCCAAGCCTTTGGAAAAATGAGAATAAACAGTTTCGTGATGACAACGCGTCATTCTGGTAGCGCGTGTGGACCAAACACCACAATTAGATTGGGGTTTTCCCAACTAAATCTGGATGGTCTCACTTGCGCAGCTTTTTGGGCCAAAATTCCAGGAGTACTGAAAGTGAAGACTTTCAGTATAGCAACGCATCACTCGCGCAGCCCATGTGGATCAGGTGTGATATTTGGATTGGGACCTCCCAAATGCGGACTTGACTTGGAGGGTGTGGTGTTTATATCTCACTGCTTCCAATGGTTTTTTAGGTCGACACAAAAGTGAATCTTCCCAACACAACAACGCGCCACCCCGGCAGGGCATGTGAGTCAAAGTGTTTTGATTGAGGATCTCCCGATCTCCGACGGACTTGTATAGGTTCCCACTTGCTTTTCGAACCTTCTCCTTCAAAATCCCACCACTAGCAAGAAACCGTGGGAAGAACCCACGTCGGCCCCGAAAATGCTGCTTCGTCTACCAACGGAGGTACGTATATTTCTCGAGATGTCTTGTTTGTCAAGTACTTGATACAGAATAAAATCTGTTCTGTCCAGATTTTCGCAGATTTTGTATTGAGGCTGACATCACTGATGTTTCGTAGATCCTCTACAACATCGCAGCATTCGTCGCCCTGCCGGATATCAGCAAAAACAATGCTGATCCGGGCAAAGAAGATCGCGACCTCGCGAATCTGCTGCGGACCTCAAGGGGCCTCCATGAGAGGTTGGTGGAGCGGACGGACTCCCTCTGGGGGGTCCTCTACAAAAATGCCTTCCCCGGCGGGGAAGGGTTGAATGGGACCACCCTGAGGGGAAGGTACCAGTTCCGCCGCCACTATCTTGGAATTTCCGAATTCCAATTTGCCTCCGGATTCTCCGGAGACGAAAAGAATTACTTGAGGCTCATCACAGAGCTTCATTATGGCAAGTCACCCCCATGCTTTTTGCGGTATCCTGCAGGAAGAACAGCTTTTTGATTAATCATCCAATAGAAGCTCTAGCCAGCAATAACCATACATCACGCGAGTACGCCGTGATGGACAATGTCGAAGAGCGGACCAACATCGTGCCAAAGATGCACGACCGCTACCCCAGCTTCTCACGACACACGGCAAACTTCCCGCGTCTTCCTCTTGTCCGCGTGATGCTAGCCCCACGGATCCTGCGGGCTCCTGGAATTCGCATTGGCAATAACTACCGCAACCTCACCACCGCGGTTTTCAACACGGGCAGGGTCAATCCGCTGTTCAAGCGAGACCCACAGAACAATGGACCCTCCGTCAATTGCGAGTTTGTACAAGATGTACTTACTTGGTTTACGGTCCAAAAGACTAGGGTAGACCTATATACCCTATACCAGAGCTTCGAAGACCTCGAAGAAGATAAAAAGCCACATACCTGGGGCAACCCAGCTGAGCCTGCTCAAAACAATCCCAAACTTCCGAAAAACTGGCTTTGTGTCTATGGTAAGTACTTTGTCCACCCAAAGATTGCCAGTGAAGGCTCCCGTGTTCTCAAGATTATCGTTAACATGATCAGGTCGTCTGCCCGAGCGGGAGCTCTTAGCAATACGAGCAAAGGAGAAAGTCCTTTCTCAAAATGGCGACACTAGGCCAGAGCTTGGGGCGCCCTTTCCGGTTAGTTCTAATCCTTTCTATCTTACCCATTTTCAAATCAAAGACAGCTCTGACCAGGTGTTCACAGACACTTGAACTGGACTTTCCAGATGCACAGGACAATCGCTGGAGCAACAACAGATGTCATCGTCTCGTTCCTGCCTTACCCAAGGGGACTGGTACAAACGACTGGATAAATACGTACTCACGCTATGTGAGTGCTGTCCATGACAGAGCTTATGATGAGGATAAGTAAGTTTGCAACCAACAAATTCCAGCCTCATGCTTGTCTCTCAGATAACTCCAAATCTTCCCTCATTCCTGCCTATGGCGACGGACTTCTTCGCCATGAAGATCTAATTGCTATACGTGGAAGAAGACTAATATCTGTCAGCCCCGAAGCTACGGTTGGTTGGCTCAATCCACTTCCCAAATATTACGGCTATCCCGGCTTTCAACGGCTTGCGATTGTGACATGCAATGTTCAAGATCAAGCTCCCGTCTTTGGCATCGAAGCTGTCGTCATCCCTGGCGGTCAGTTCATGATCGGCCGTTGGAATGAAGCAACGGACAACGATGTTGCATGGAACGAGGTCAGTTCTCAGGTTCTTGTGATATTCTCATACACAAGTATCTCTTTGCTGCAGAACAACTGCGTCGAAACAAAAACCAGTTCAAAGTACTTTTCCTTTAACGAGGGTGTCAAATTCACCTATCGCCTGACGTGCTCTTTATTGGAAAATCGTAGCCAGCCTCCAGCCTCTAATTACCCTATAGCATCACGACATACATTACTAACTCAGTTTCTCTCTAGGAAGTTTCTGGTCCCTTCATTGCGTGGGCTGTCCATTCTCTCGATTAAAATCGCAGCCTAGCCAGCTAGGCAAACTGCAGACAGCAAAGACCGCGGGGACCAGGACACGTCCATCATAAGATTACAACACAAGGCCAATTCAAGGAGAATTAAGCTTTAAAGGGGAGCTGGAGCAGTACGATGAGCCAGCAGGTTTTAAGAAGCCACTGAGTCAAACTTCAAAAGAGGATAACAAGAGGAATACCTAAAAAGTGACTCGCAAAACATCTCCTATTTCATTCAGTTTGCGGTTGCTGAAAATGGCTTATGAATTAATGAGCGCGACGATTGTAAAAGTACAGACTTCAATGGTACAGGTCCTACAGTGGATTTCTAGTTTGACAGCACTTCAATTCTTTGTTGTATACTTATATAGCCTTGTACTTTCAATACCGCCCGACGCACTTCCGGGTTAATCAATGCTTTTAAGCTTATTTGTGCCAAGTCACAGCTCCACTCAATAACAGCGTTGCCCTTTCAATGTGACAAGACTATAGGCACTCTAGTCGGCGAAACAATGGCTGCATGAGGACCTCTCTAGCTATGGTTTACCCCAGCCATGCCAAAAGCCTAAACTCCAGTGCTCTAGTACACGATTCATCTCGCACCCGCTGACTCACCAGCTAGACAAAACCCCATCACCACTCCATCCCCCCGCCTCACCCATCCATAACCTTAAACTTCTCCCAGCCGCCCCCCAATCGCTCCTTCCACAAACTCACCCGATTATCCCCCGTACTCACCGCCAGCACATTCCCGCTCAGACTCCAGCTCACGCGCCAACACACCGCGTCAAAGCGCAGCTCCGTCGCGCTCCACGCCGCCGGATCGCTGCTCCCCGCGTTCGTCGAAGTCCAGATCCGCACCGTCCGGTCCTGCGATGCGGAGGCCAGGTACGCGCGCGCCAGCGGCGCCGGCGACCACGCCACGTCGCGCACCCAGTCCGCGTGGCCCGCCAGCGCGACCGTCTCGCGCCAACCCCCGCTTGTGCCTGCGTTTGCGTCCCAGTCCCACAGTTTGACGAGGTTGTCCGAGCCGCCGCTCGCTAGGCGGCGCTGGGGCGTTGGCGTGGCGGAGGGGGAGGAGGTGTTCGAGGTGCTGGTGGTTGGGGGGGAGAAGAGGGCAGCGGGAGCGAGGGCGGGTGCCCAAGAGACGGCGTTGACGCCGAGCGGGTGGGCGGCGAAGGTGGTGTGGTTCCAGGCGGCGTCCTTGAACTCGAGGACGGAGATGGCGCCGTCGGAGCTGGCGGCGGCGAGGAGGCAGCCCGTTTCGGGTGGGGACCAGGCGAGGAGATTGACGGAGGCGGTGTGTAGGGCGAAGTCCATGATTTTTTGCCTAAATTGGGATTCGTCAATTGAGAGGTTTGAATGGGAAACGTACAGGATATGAAGTGGTGTACCAGGAGGGCCATGGGTAGTTGGGTAAGAAATGAAGGCCTCTATCATTTTGGGGAGGAGCCAAAGGAAACATGGTTTCTTGGTGGGAGACGCACCATTGATTATTTTGCTCACGCCATATTAAGATCTTGCCATCATAACTGCAGCTTGCGAGGATGTTGCCATATTTTGGATGTGCCCATTCGACACACCAGACTGCGCCTTCATGACCGCGCAGAGTATCCGATAGTCGGTGTTGTTCGCCCTCGATTTCGAAGATTTTAATTGTTTGGTCGGAAGAACAGGTAGCAAGGCGACGACTGTAGTAATCAAGGACGGCATGATGCTATAGCACAGCGTTGTTAGTACGGAAGAAACTTAAGCGCATTGTTTACGGAAGAAGCTGGTAGTTAGGGGAGCCGCACAATCATGTCTTCATGGCCAGAGTTTGTTATTACTTGGGCCTAGATTAAAATTAGCACGCAGTGCAACACATACGCCTCCAGAACCTACCATATTGATCTTGGCAAAACAAACTGTCGTACGGCTCCAGCACAGCAGAGGTTCAAAGGTGGCCCTAAGGAGGCTTGAGATAAGATTAGATTGTGCATCTGGATCGCCGTTGCCACCTCCGAACCGAGGTTTAGAAGGTCATGTCTTCAGGCCATTTTCTCTTCACAATCCTGACTTATTCATACATTTCTTTCTTTGACTCGCATAAGTCTTTTCTAAGCGTCATATTCGTTTCGTATTGCTCTATCACCAACATCATGGGGGACGCACTCTGTGGCCCGTCGAATCCTCTACAGAGCTTACAGAAGCAGACATCTGCAGACCGGACATTACAGCAAGATCGCATTGCTACACAGCACACTCCCCAGGAAGTATGACTCTGCTAGATTTGGTCCAGACTATGATCTGACAAGCTGCAGTCCTTTCGTTCTCCACCGGGGTCCAGCGCTGGATTATTGGATCCCGAATTCGAGGCTTTCCAAGCCGGCCTTCCACCACAGGAACAGCTCCCCTTTCACCCGCCACCACAGACCCTCGCGGGACCATCAAGGTTGTCGGGATGGGAGGCAGACTTTCAACGCCTACACTTATCTTCACTACCCCCGCCTCAACCCCACGCCCAGACTCGTTTGCGCCACAATCGTCAGGCTGCGCCAAAGATCGCTGAGAGCTCGTCATGGCACCAAGACTTTATGCAACAGGCATTTCCTAGTCAGGAAACAAACGGCAGCTTCGCCTCGCCTTCATATCCCAGCTACTCTCAGTTCAGACCACAAGTAAACAGCATGACAAGTTTTGGGTCACTGCAGAATCATGAGCCCGTTCAACAAGGACAATCCCACGAGCTATTTAATGATGCTGCATTTGCACAAGCTTTCGATGCGTTTGGGGAGTACGGAATGGAGGAGACGTCACAAGAATCGAGTAACCACCTTGCAGCCGAGGAAAAAGTCGAGCGGCTAAAAGACGCAGAAGCAACGCTGAACGCTGCCGCAGAGCTTCATGGGAGGTTTGAAGCTCAACGGGTTCTGTCGGAAGCCGGCATATCCATAACTGCAGATGGTTTGCCTTCCTTTGACCTTGAGGAACCTCAGGTTAGACATGAAGGACCGAAGCAACGACAGGATCACCCGCCGCAACAAGAGCAGGATGATAAGCAGGAGCACGATGATGCTGATGATCTGGCTGCGACTGCACGCCAGCTGCTGAACTCGGTTGCTGATAACCAAAGCGCGAAGTTCGAGAACAGCAAGTTTCTAGAACTCATGCGGAAGCTGAGAGATAAGGAAGTCCGGGTAGAAGGGGACAAGATGGTTGATGTGAACGAGGTTAGTAAGCCCCGGCGCGAGCTCGATGACATTGATCAATTCTGTCGCAAAATCGAGAAGAGACATGGCTTGGCGAGACCGGCTTGGCTGCAGGATGAAATTCTCTCGCTCGACTTGGAAGCCCTGACAAACGGCACGACGGTTCTGTTCAATGACATTTTGACCTGTTTCCCGTCCCTGCAGCGAGAGAAGGTTGCCACTTCCATGTAGCCGTGGCTTCCGTGCCCTGGGAATGAAGCACCTTCCTCCGAAGCAGAGCCTCATGTCTTCATTGTATAATGAGCCTTTGTCCACCTGGACACCCGCTCTACAGACATCTGCCTACAAAACGGTCTTAAGCTTGGCTTCACTAGCACCTCTCTTCCTCTCGCTGTAATCAAGTCTCACTCACCTTGTCAGTTGTCATGTTTCGAATACCCTGCTCGATCAAGATTGCCAACTCATCTTTGCACATCAAGCTAACTCACGCACTCTCACAGTCGTCCCTCTCCGCCGCTGCCAATGCAGAGATCTTCGACGCCACTCTCCCTGACACCAACGCCCACGAGATCCCTTCCGCCAGCTTTATCCCCGTCTCTGAACAAGACACCGACATCGGCCGCAGCAGCCCCCATCAGCGCAGCGAGGATGCCGAGCTTCGCTACAACCCGTACGATACAGATGCCGGCACCTTCACTGCCCAAAACGCCCTGCACCTGTCTCTCGTCGACTGAACTTGCTCCTTCCTCAACCCGCGAAGTATCGATAGAAACGCCGAACCTTCCAGCCGCACCTTCGCAGACGAGATGAGGCTAACTCCATCTCGCATCCCAGGGCCACCACCATGATCCTCCGTACCAATAAGCGCGTGCCCGCTCGTATGCCATCCTACTCGCCATCTCATCCCACTATCCCCCAGCCTCCGTACATGGACCTGGAGTCATACTTCCGGTCCGCGCGCCGAGACGTACTCGCGGGCCGTGCAAAAATTCTGCTGCATCCGCCATGGGCGTGGAGCGCAATCGGCCATGGCAGAGCCGCGGATTCGTCAGTGCGGCGGAGCCGCGATGCAAAGTTCGCAAGGCGGCTGCTGGGTAGTGGACGGCTGCCGGAGGAGATGGTGTGGAGGCCGGTGTACAGTGGGCATGGTAGGGATGTGTGTGTGCAGGGGACACGAAAGCATGTCCCGGGAGGATTGGATGCTGGAGAGTGGGTGAATGAACCAAATGGAGAAGCTAGGAGGCCGGTGGAGAGATTGCGGAGATTGGCGGCGCATCTTGGGGGTTTGCCCAATGTAGTGACTGGTCTGAAGGACGAGGAGTGAGATCGAAGTTGAGTTTCAATGTGTTGGTATGCAAAGTTCTGTTGCTACACTTTCGCTAGATAACTCTGATAATACTGCCTACCTGGGCATTGACCTCTATTTGGCATACTCAATACTGTGCTAGATCATCAATGTCATCATTCCAACCCAGTGCGTCGTATATTGACTTCCGCTCTTGGCTTGGGGGCTTATCAGCGTCCGCCGTAAACATGTCCGTTTTTCTTGAGGCCATTGGAGTCACCAGCACATTATGCGGCGCCGTGTATCCACTACTAGCCTTCACAGGCGTTTCGGCGAGCCCATTCGTAGTCGCCTCCTTGGCTTGCGACGTTTGCCCCCCTTCCACTATCACGGAAGAGCTGGTGAAGAACGAGACGCGCTTCGCTGGCCCCCGAGACGGCGTCTCTGCCACACCCTCATTCATCTTCCGATCCATCAGCGCGCGTGCGGAAGCCGGGATCCCAAGACTCGTCGGCAGGATAGACTGGTCACCGTGGCTCTTTACCCCCGTCGATGGAACAAACGAGCTCGATGGCAAGTTCGCCTCCTCCCCGTCTTCACCACCGCTATGTCCGCCACCCCCCCAGTCCGGCAGCTGCGACCCATGTACAGCAAACTTCCCCACCCGATGCGGCGTTACCATGACCACCTCCGCACTCGTTCGCCCCTTCTTCGGCGTCGCCGTCACCTGCACCCCACCTTTCCGCCGCTCCTTCGCACCTTGACTTACCCCCGGACCGCCACCCCCGCCCCCTATCAGCTC